>VZQC01011884.1:86975-100535 GCA_009823505.1 Rhizomys pruinosus | reverse complement strand
CTAGGCCATCTCTCCAGCCCCTCTAGACCATTATTATAGACAGTGCTAAATCTGTTATCCCCCAGAACATTATTTAAGGTTCTTCAATGAAGTTTCAATTTCCCATAATGTGAATGACAACTATTATGTATCAAGCACATACAACATATCAGGCTCCATTTTCCCAATTTATCCACTGAGATATGACCTACATTATCGTCACATTAAGACAACTTGAATTCTTCACCATGATGTTCTTCTTTCTGCCTGAAGGACTCAATCTAACTCTGAATTTATTTCATCATAAAGGCCTTTTTTGTCACTTAAACTGCTGTTACTTTTACTGTCAACCATGTCTTTGGCTGCTGGAGATACGGCTCACAAGTTCTTAACACTGCTGTTCTTGCAGAACACCTGGTTTCAATTCCCAGCATCCAAATGGAAGCTAAGAACAGTCTATAACTGCAGTTTTAGGTGAATCTGATGTTTTTTTTTTATGACCTTTGTGGGGACTGTACGGCAGAGATGCACTTGCATACATGTAAGCAATACTTTTATACACAAAAAAGAAAAAAATATGAAAAAATAATGTCTTCAATTTATGATTATCTTTTTTGACTTTTTTGTATTTTTCTGTTTTAATAAGATCTTTTAAAAAGTATAATAATTTTACTAATGTTTTGTACATTTCATACATCATTTTTCAGTTCAATTTAGACATATTCCCCTTTCTCTTCCTCCACCACACCCCAGTTCATGCATTCTGCCATAAATGTCCTGCATATTTCTCTCAGTCTTTTTAAAGTTTTTCTCTGCAGAAGTTTATTGTTTTGGGCAATATTTAACTGTATCAATATGTTCTTTGACCCAGTCCTTATGTTGTTCTCTTCTATTTGTATTGCTTCAAAATACACCTATATAAACATCATTTATGTGCCTGAACTTTGAATTACAGAAATAAACTGTATGTTAACTCCACAATATGTTTAGGAATTCACATTTTCCCTTTAATTTTATAATACTGCAAAATATGAATATATACTTTCCACCCATATATGTTCATTACCATGTCTGAAAATAGATGGTAAATTAATTCTAGGGCCCATTAGGAGATTCACATTATAACATCACAATTGCTTTCAGATAGAAATAAATAATGTTTCTCAGATTGCCTTTAAATTGAGGGATTTGGTGCTAGCATCCACAAATGAGGGAAACCATTCACTGTTTGTTTTTTGGAGGATTGTGTTACTTCACTTAGCATAATGGCTTCAAGTTCCATCCATTTACCTGCAAAGTTCATGATGTCATCTTTAATTTACTGCTGAATAGAAACTCCATTGTGTAGATGTAGTGTTTTTTGTTATCCACTTGTCTATTGAGGGACATTTGGTTGGTTCCAGCTCTTCAATATTATGAAGAGAGCTGCAATAAGTATAGATGTGCATGCATCTTTGTGGTAGGATGAGTCTTGTGTGTATATACCCAGTAGTATGGCTGGGTCAGGTGGTAGGCTCATTTTGAGTCTTCTAAGGGTTCTCCACACTGCTATCCATAGTGGTTGTAGGAGTTTACATTCCTACCAGGAGTGGATGAGTGTTCCTCTTTCCCTAAAACCTCTCCAGCATTTCGTATCTTTTGTTTTCTTGATCTTAGCCAGTCTTATTGTAGTGAGATGATATCTTAGAGTGGTTTTAATTTGCATTTCCTTAGTTATTAATGACGTCGAACACTTTTTAAGATGTTTGTCAGCCATCTTTACTTCCTTACTGGTGAAGTCTCTGTCTTTGATTGGGGTTTTTTTGTTTTTTGTTTTTGTTTTTTGTTTGTTTGTTTTCTGAGGCTATTGTGTGTGGGTAGGTTTCCTTATATTTCTTCTCCAGTTGCTTGTTGTTGGTGTAATGAAACACTACTGATTTTTCTAGGTTAATTTTGTATCCTGCCACCTTACTGAAACTCTTAATTATTTGTCAGAATTTTCTGGTGGAGTTTTTAGCATCCCTCAGGCAAACTATCATATTATACACAAAAAGGGATAGTTTGATTTCCTCTTTTCTAATTAGTACTCCTTTAATTTCCCGTTTTTGCCTTATTTCCCTAGCAAGCATTTCAAGAATGATATTGAAGAGGAGTGGTGATAGGGGGCACCCTTGCCTGGTTCCCGCCTTTAGGTGGAATGCTTCTAATCTTTCTCCATTTAATATGATGCTGGCTGTGGGTTTGTGGTATATGGCTTCGATTATATTGAGGAATGTTCCCTTCAGTCCAATTCCCTCTAGAACATTATTTATTTATTTATTTATTTATTTATTTATTTATTGATTTATTTATTGTCTTTTTGAGACAGGGTCTCCCTGTAGCCCCAGCTGTCCTGGAACTTACTCTGTAGACCAGGCTAGCCTTGAACTCACAAAGATCGGCATGCCTCTGCCTCCCAAGCACTAGGATTACAGGCATGCGCCACCACACCTGGATCCAATTCCCTCTAGAACTTTAAGATCCCATGAAGGGATGCTGGATCTTGTCGAAGGCTTTTTCTGTACCAACTGAGATGATTGTGTGAATTTTTTTTTTCTTTCAGTCCATTAATGTGTTTTACGATATTTATTGATTTATGTATGCTGAACCATCCCTGCATCTCTGGTATGAATCCAGCTTGATCATCATGGATGATCTTTTTGATGTGGGTCTGTATGCAATTTGCAATTATTTCTTTGAGAATTTTTGCCTCTATGTTCATGAACGTGATAGGTCTATAGTTTTTTTTTTTTCTGGTTGTGTCTTTGCTTGGTTTTGGTATTAGGGTGATGCTGGCTTCATAGAAGAAATTTGGGAGATTTCTCTCTGTTTGTATTTAAACTATTTCTGAATAGTTTGAGTAATAATTGTTGTAAGATCTCTTTAAATGTTTTATAGAATTATACTGTGAAACCATCTGGGCCTGCGGTTTTTGAGTGAGAGAATGACAAATTCTGGACAGAAGAACTTTTCACATTTTATCATATGCATTGTTTCATTACACTACATGCTACAGAGGTTTCTCTTTTATTCATTGCTATATCCTAAACAGTGAACCAACAAATACCTTTAAAATGAAATGGGGGGGGGGCTTTCAGGATGTCTGTTCCTTAAATATGTGCACACATTCAGTTCCTTCAAGAGATCTGTGGAAATAGATTTTGTAATCTTTAATTCACAGAGGATTTATTTAATTAATTAGCATGAAAAATAATGTGTTTCATGATGGAATTTCCATGATTTCTTTCTTCTTACTGGTCCTCATCCCTCACTCCCCTTCTCTGTTCCTTTGACCACTCTTGCAACTCCCTTTCCTCATACTTCAGTTTTGTTCTTGGGTCATATATGTTCTGTATAGTGTGCTTACTTCCTCCTCCAAGATAGTGTCTTTCCCTTCCATGGTCTGCTTTTTGACTCTTTCCCACAAGGACATATTCATACACATATATGAAAGTAAAAGTTAAGAATTTGTTTGGTGAAAAATGTGGTATTTATGTTTCAGAATGTGGATATTTTTTGTTAATAATGATTTTGATTCTATTTTTCGTATAACTTTTAAATTTATTTTTTATTTACAGTTGCATAAATGGTAGTGTGTATACAGACCACATTTTCCATCATCTGTGAACTAATGTCTTGACTGGTTCCATTCCTTTGTCCTGTGAATAGTACAGTAGTAATCATGTCTGTACAAGTGTTTAAAGAGGATAACATGAGTACAAGAATGGCTTAGTAAATGCCTGAGTTTCCCCAGGTTTTAAATTATCACAGAATTATCTCAACTTCATGTTACTTTTGGAAGCATATGTTGCCATTAATCCTCATAGGTCTCCAAATACAGCTGGCATCCTGTCACCTGCTATCCTGAATATTTACTTGTGCTTCACAAATGATGGCTCTGGTACTTTACGTGGAACTACCTTTGCCACATCTCAGCTCTATGCTTAGAAGGTAAGGTGCTGTGTTTGTAGTACATAGGCATAAGGATCAGAGTAGAGCACCTTCTTTGAACACATCTACATAATTTGTGTGTTCTCCTGTCTCTCTCTGTACACTCTTGACATGCTAAGTGAGTCTGGGCCTTTTACCACCCCAAAGTGGGTAATGACCCTCGAGTTCCACATAAGCCTTTTATTCTTTAAACACCTGGTCCTCTACCACATATTTTCTTTCACTTCCTCACCACATATACCCTGTTGATTGACAATTTTCAGTTAACATATTCATTCACATTCAGTGAATTTCTCTAAACATTTTTCAGTCATGTTTTATTTCTGAGGTTGAAAGAAGCATTCATTGGTACGTATGAAGACTGATGAAAGAAATGTTTATCAATAGATTTTCTGTCTAGGCATAAATATGTTTTTTAGTTGGTTAAATTCAGGATAACATGTAAAGAGCAAATAAATTGTTTGGTGTTCTATCTCTGTGACACATTCTCCAACATAATAATAGACTAAATTCTTATGTCAGCATGTACTACCTGAATAGAAGATTCCATTATCCTCAGTTTTGATAATGAATGGAAATAAATAAAATTAGAAAGCAAATAAATCTTGTCAGTAAGAAACATATACCACACTTCTTGGCTAGCTACTACTCATCAGCTTGAATGTGATCTTAAATAATTGTTTAATTTGACAGTATCATCACAAATAGTCCTTACATTTGGAGGTAACCAGCACCGTTAACAACTAAAACAGTCATGAAATTCCAGTAGATCAATCCAGAAAATTTTAAAAGATCATGAAAAAAGAACAAGGAAGAATTTTGTTTCTAGAAGTCAAAATACTGTGATTATCAATACGAAATCTGACTACTAATGTTTGAATGAACTATGTTGCCATCTTGCATTGGGCATATACCTTCCAGATGATGATATACTCTTTAGCTTAGGCTAAAAATCTACTTGAAGATAAGTTTTTCAAAGTCTCTGGTAACAGAATATTGCCTGTGTTAGGAGTTAGTGATAACTTAGAATCAAGATATGCAGGTTGACTAATATGTTACACACAAAACAGGAATACATAACAAAGAAAATCTGAATATACATCATATTTCCTGCTATTAATTTCTTTGGATATAGCTTGTTCAGACCCATGTATTTCAGGACATAAGGGAACAGAGAACAGAGAAAAGAGTCGAACCTCTACAAAGACACATATATTCTAATGGTGAATCACTGACCATTGTAGCACTTTACTATATAATCTACATATCTTGTTTAATCCTTGCTAAGATATTAATTATTTTATCCTTAGCCCAGCAATTTCTAAAAGACACCTTCCATCATTTTTTCTGTGAAATAAGTCAGGATTCTTTTCATGAATCATCTGTTCCTGCAGTACACTCAATAAACCCACATTATTTCAGCTACTGTCTTAGTCTTTAGATTGTGCATTATATCATTAGCTACAAAAGATCAGTTCAGTACAATTGTAGATGTGTTTTGAAATGTACTAAATAATTTCCAATAGTTCCAGTTCAAAATTCTATCTAAATAGCTGGAAAAAAAATCCCATATTGACATTTAAAATACTTTCCGCTTTACTGTTTTTGTTTAAAATCTGGAGTCTGGTAAATAAAACATGAGAGAATATTAAAGATGAATGACAGGAAAATACAAGAAAATATTTAATTTTCCTTTCCATTTTGGTTTAGATGTTCATGCTTACTAATGAAGCCTTACTTTCTTCACTCCATATGATTGTCTTTACAACATAAGTTTTTATTAAAAAGATGAAAATCGTTTTTCAAATGCTCTTTGTGTCCTCTTTCGTACAATAGAAGCAGGGAGGTAAAAAGTGTGATCAAGAGTGCTTTTTCTCTTAAAAAATTTCTTCTAAATTCCAGAATTCTCTAAATTTTTCTGACATTTCCTTCATGCTGATATAAGAACAATACCTAGCACTCCATATATTTATTGTCTTTGAATTTTCCTGAGAAAAATCAAGGACAATGTGACCTTTAGGGTAGACAAAATAGGGAAATTATATGAATTAGCCAATACTGAAAATGTATATAATTTGAATTATTATGATAAGATGATAAAAGCTATTTCTCACTTTCAAACATCAGATTTACTTTTTACTTCTTAGGAAATATAGGTGCAAAAAGTAAAGCTGGGATAAAAATTATAAAATGAAGCTCAAAACTAAAAAAAAATGCAGCCCTCGTTTAAATTTATTATTTTGATCATTTTATTTCATTAAGTATATTTATTAAAAATCCTGAGGACTTCTCAATTTGCAGAAACATACAGCACTACATCAAAGATATAAATTGCCAAGCTCTCTATTAAAACACTTCCGTGTATCTAAGTCTGGACCCACAAAGAAATACAGATTTGTAGGGAGTCGTAGATAAAGTTGTATGGATTACCACATTCAGCACAAATAACTGTGACTTCCAGGCCAGTGGGGGCTATGGCAAGACCCTGTCTTGAAAAACAAAGCACACAAAAGATGATATTTTTTGCCTTTTTTTTTGGTTTTAAGATTTTTAATTGAAAATTTTGTATTTCATACATGACATATTAATCATCTTTATATCCCCTTCCTCATCTGCACCCTCCTCTACACCCTCAGTCACTGGATTTCATGCATTCTGTCATCTATATTAAGGCCTATTGAGTCAAATTAATGTCTCCCTATGTTCCTCAGTCCAAATTAATCCACCGAGGTCTAGTAAGCCTATCTAGACTCATTCTCTTATAGATCATCTCCTCCTCACCCAAGAGTAATCAGCTATCAAATAGTTCCTCTGCTAAAATTTGGGCCTGCTGTCCATTTCCCCAGTTCTATTTTGGGTTTTGTCTGCTCGAGTTTGCGTGGGACTTGTGCATGTTGTCACCATTGCTGTAGGTTCATGCGATCAAGATCCCAAGATTTTTTGACTCTATTTCCATATGATCATGCATCTCCTGCCCTGACTCTTACAACCATTTGTCTCTTCTTCAGTAATGGCCCCTGAGCCCAGGGTTGATCACTCTCTGTTGCAAGAGGGAGCTTCCTTGATACTGATTTAGTATTCTCTCTACCCCTTATTTCACTATATTCTATGAGTCTTAGGTATAGAGGTTTTATTGTAGATATGTCACTCAGGGATGAGCATTTCACAGATACTTAATCTCTTTGTGTGGCCAGTTGTGGAACTCTGTAGTAGTGTCTGTCAGTTGCAAAAGAAGCTTCTTCGATGAGTGTTGACTGGCATACTTGTCTGTAAATGTGGGAACCATATTTAGCATATACAAATAAATCACATTTGTCTGAGGATGTGACAGCCTTGGGATTTCTTCTGAGGTCTATGACTCTCCAGCCACGTGTATTTGGTTATGTTTACAGTACCACACATAAGTTCCCTTCCATTGTGTGGGCTTCGTGTCCAGTACTGCCCCATTATAGTTTGCTCTGCTGGTCATGATTGTAGTTATTAGGCCTTAAAACTGGGGTTGGAACATAGATTGATGTTCTCTCTAAGCAGCTTGCATAGTGTTGTTCAAAACTGTGAGAACTAGCCCACAGAAATGTAGCATCCAGGTCTGTTCCAGCCCCATTGCTCAGTTCTATGTCTGAAGTATGTCTTGTCTTCAGCAATAAGTCTTGCCTTTGAGTACAAAAAGGCTATTTTCAAACTGTATCACATAAGGCCTCCTTTGTTATAATGCAACGTTTATGTATTTAAATAAATAATCATGATATCCATTTTATTTTCTCCATAAATAAATACTCTTTAGTCAAAACTTATGAAAATACTTGATTTATAATATAATCCTTATTTCTATTTTTGAGTTTAGTAGTCTGTTCAGTTCAAGAAAATTAAATCACAAGGAGTGGAATTTCAAAAGTGTAGCTGTTTAGGTTTTCATCACAATAAAACTTGTAGAATTTTGCTTCTATTTTAAATCACTAATCTTCTTTGTAGTTAATTTTTGTTGGAGCCTCATGACTAGCTGATAAGAGAAAGGAGAAAGGATGCTTTGAGGTTTCAATGTGTCATATTTAGTCTCCACTACCACTTTCCTTGTTCTTAGAATTAAATTGAAAATGGCTATAATTTAACTTCAAAGTACTTTGTTGTTCTTAGTGTTTTGACACAAGGTCTCATGTGCATGACCTTTGAACTTGTGTATCTAATGATGATCTTGAACTTCTGATTTTCCTGTTTCACCTTCCAAGCATTGGGATGACAGACATGTGCCACTGTCCTACAATTTTATGAGGATCAGCTTATCCAATGCGGGATTCTTGTACTGCACTTTGGTTATGTCATTACAAATTTGGATCCGTACCTGTATTGGTTTGAATGAGAATGTCCCCCATAGTGTTCATGTATTCAGACATTTTGTCCCAGTTGGTGGTTCTATTTTGGGAGGTCTTAGAAGGTGTGGCCATGCTGGAGGAAGTATGTCACTGTGAGCAGGGCTTAGAGAGTTCTACAAGCCTTGCCAGTGTCCAGTTGCTCTCTCTCTGCTTCTTGTATTCACTGGAAGATGTGAACTTCAGCTTTCTGCTCCATCTCCTGCCACCATACCTCCCTGCCAAGATAGATCCTAATTCCCTGGAACCATCAATGGTAAGCTCAAATAAACTCTTCCTTTTGTAAGTTCCCTTGGCCATGGTAGTTTTATCACAGCAACAGAAAAGTGACTAATACAATACCTGGTGGACAGTTGTGCAAAGCTATGTATTTATATTGCTTAGTATGGTTGAAATTCTCATTCTATATTTTGGGTTTGAATTCCATTGTTAAGGCTTGACTGAGTTATGTAATTAGTTAAAATTACTAATTTTATCATGTTGTGTGTTACACTGTAGAACACTAAAAAACATGAGGTATCATTATTCACAGTTTGGAACTACACAGCTAGTTTTGTCCTTGCTGAGATAAGAACTAACCATGGGGTCATATAATAATATAATAAATATTAATTATAGAAATTTTTGGAAAACTGTTTTGAGAGAATAAAACAACCAAAACTTGATCATGATATGATCATCCAAAAATAACTACTTAATTCTTTAATAGTCTTTAACACACATATATAAGTATATATGTATAAGTCATTTAATCCAATTTGAATAAGAAATTACCATCCTGACATAATGCATTTTATTTATTTATTTAGTCTTTTCGAGACGGGGTCTCCCTGTAGCCCCATCTGTCTTGGAACTCACTCTGTAGACCAGGCTGGCCTTGAACTCACAAAGATCCACCTGCCTCTGCCTCCCAAGTGTTAGGATTAAAGTTGTGCACCACCAAGCCTGGCTATAATGCATTTTATAATCCACCTATTTCAGTGAGCAGATTCTTTTCTCACATTAAGTAATTTTGCATATATTGGACTATTGTTATTTTGATTTAAATATGAAATGTCCTCTCCATTGCTTATGTGTTTAAACCTGTCATCCCCAGATATTTTGGGAGATTATGGGACCTTTAGGAGGCAGAGGTTGACTGGAAGAAGGGAGACCTTGAAGTTTTACAGCCTGCTATGCTTCCTGTCTGCTTTTTGCTTCCTGTTTCACAGAAATTTGAGAAAGTTAAGAGTTGCAGATGTGAGCAAGCTGCCTCGTTCTGCAGCCACAACTCGGGGCCACAACTGCCATATCTTTTTCACCAGGATGCTTTCAAAGGATGAGCTGAAATAAACCCTCCATCTCTCACGTGCTTCTTGTCAGGTAATTGGTAAAACAACCATTGTAATGCACAAACCTCATAAAAGCCTACATGTGAAATTCATAATGGAAGCAAGTCGTTATTTAGAGTTGATTAAGAATAACTTGGAAATATGGCACATCAACACAGGGATGACTGGAGTCCTCTGGTCCATTTATAGACAGTGACAATGCCTACCCATACCAACATTTAGTAGCCTTATTTTCCTCTGGTCCACTTTCCTCTAACCTTTAATTAGTAGCATCAACTAGTTTTTTCATGTTTGTTTGATATATATATATAGAATTTATATAATATATATATATATATTATATAGTATATAATAAATAATACATAAAAAAAGTAAAAAAAAAAAGGAAAAGAAAGAAATGTTTACCTTCTTTGTTCTTTTGTATATAACTCTCAAGACCCAGTCCCCACCTTAAGGCCCCCATCTATCAATGCTGTTGCTTTATAGATCACATTTTATCATGAATAAACAATAGTTAGAAATGGACCTGAGGCCAATTACTAACTTATTTTACTGTAAGCTAAAGTCCCTGATCAAAATAAATGTTGAATGAATATCACAATGATGAATAAAGAACTTAATAAATATGTTGATGGATGTGATGGCAGAATGCAGCTACACATTAGGTGTCTAGTTTTCTGAGGACAAATTGTCGCTGCTGCAGTGTTGGATAAATTCCGGTGTGATCACTCTCAACTTGCCACCAGTTGGCTTTCTTTCTCACTAAAAAATGGTTCCACTACAAAGAAGCCACAGCACTCCCTGTTTTGCAGTAGTAATAATAGCCAAATAAGTTCTGGTAAGATGAGATTGTGCAATATTTTTATTCAGACCACCAAAGATGTATTTTTCTTCTGATAATTTAGTGAGAACCAGTTCAATGGGGGAAAGAAGCCAGATTAACCAGCAGTGAATAAATAGATCATTTTGTCTACCTGATCAGAAAAGGCGATTAAAGAATCTTGTACTTTGTTCTTTTTTTTTTACTTACTTTTTTATTATTACTTTTTAAAATTTTATTTATTTTTTTCTGTTTATGAATGTATTGTGTGCATGTAGGTTTGTGCACCCGTGTGGTGCAATGCCACGGGGTTCAGAAGAGGGTATCGGATTCCCCTGGAGCTGGAGTTCTCCTGGAATTGGAGTTACAGACGGTTCTCAGCCGCCATGTGGGTGCTGGGGATCTAACCCCGGTGCTCTGTAAGAGCAGTCGGCGCTCTTAACCTCTAGGCTATCTCTCCAGACCCTTGTACTTTGTTCTTATACTGAGCATCAGTCCATGTATCTTATGCTTATTCCTATAATGTTATTCTTTGCAAGACTGTAACAATCAGTGAAGTCATTAGCTCCCATCTATCTAGCAACATAGCTCCCAAACTTCAGTCATATATTCTTGTTGAAAAGTAGACATGCAGATCTATTACTCAACATCCTTTATTCAGCTCCATGGGAGTTTGTCTTTTCTCAGCAGCACTATGAAAAATTGTTATTGTTTTAGCTTGAGTAAGCAAGTTATGTAGAAAAAAATATTTTAAACTTCCAGTTTTTCTCATTCTTAATTTGAGTGATTATAGGGAATTCCACATGAAGCCATAGATTTGGTGTAGTATATGCACAGTCATTGAAAAGTTCTAGGTACTATGCAAGGATGAGCTAGTGTGTGAATTTTTTTGCGTTAATAAAGTCCTTAATCCTAGCCGGGTGTGGTGGCACACGCCTTTAATCCTAGCACTTGGGAGGCAGAGGCAGGTGGATCTTTGTGAGTTCAAGGCTGGCCTGGTCTACAGAGTGAGTTCCAGGACAGCTGGGGCTACAGGGAGACCCTATCTCAAAATGACCAAAATAAAATAAAATAAAATCCCCAATTAGATGATATTGGCTGTGGTTTTCCTTATATGGCATTGATTACATCTGAGGAATGTATCCCTCCACATCCATTCCTTCTAGGACATTTAAGCCATGAAGGGATGTGGATTTTGTTGAAGGCTTTTTCAGCATCAAAATGAGATAATGGTGGTTTTGTCTGATTCGTGGCTTGTGTTTGGATGAGTTTATTGATTTTCGCTATGTTTAACCATCTCCTGCAATCTCTGGTATGAATCCACACTTGGTCATGATGGATGATCTTCTTGATGTGGGTTCGTATGGATGTTTGCCAGTAGGTTCTGTAGATGAGACGGTGTGTTCATAGGGAATGCCTGGGTTCTATAATTCTCACTTTTTAGTGGTATCTTTGCCTGTATTGGTAATAGAGTGATGTTGCAGCTTTCACAGAAGGAATTGGGAGAATTCCGGTCTGATCTGTTACTTCTACAACACGTTTGCAAGTAATGGAAGTTGTGTCTTTTTGAAATGTTTATAGAATACTGGCTAGTGAAACCATCTGGGCCTGGGCTTTTTTCGTCTGGGAGTTCTTACGTACCGAGTGCTCTATTGTGGTGTATGACGTTGATAGGGGTCTGTTTAAGTTGCTGTGTTCTCTTCTTGGCCAGCTTTGGTGATTCCCCCCCAGGGCTATTTCAGATATTCATCATTTCTCAGGAGTTGCAAAACTTGGTGAATTTAGGTTCTTGATATTCCAGATACTTTTCTGGCTCCTGGATGATCCCTTATAGGAGGTTTCTCGTGTGAATCTGGGGGGACTCGCTTGTACGTGGGTAGGGCAGAGTGTGGTCTTAGGATTGGTGTACTGATTTTTGGCAAAAGACTTCTTCTACTTTGTGGTTTTTTTTTTTTTTTTTTTTTTTTTTTTCAAGTGGGCTTATGTTTTGTATGTTTTTTGTTTATTTCATTGATTTCTGCTCTGATTTTTGTTTTCTCTTCCTGTCTGCTTGCATTTCAGGTGTTATCTTGTTGTGCCACTCACACTGCTCTTTCTGTTTTTCATAATGTAGGCACCAGGGCTATAAACTTCTACCTCTTAGGACTCGCTTTTCTAAGGTTACCCTGGTTTGTTTGTTTTGTATTTGTCATTGTCAATTCAGTTCCCGGAATGGAGAAAAGACCAGCATCTCCGCAAGTGGTGTTGGCAAAACTGGATCACCATTATAGAAGAATGAAAATTAAACCCCTCCCTCTCCCCTGTACAAAAGTCAACTCCCGAATTGGACTTAAAGACCTCAATGTGAAACCCAACTCTGAAGGTGATAGAAGAAAAATTGGCAGCAGACTACAGAGACATATAGGCGTAGGAAAAAGACTTCCTAAATCAGACAGCAGCTGCACAAGATTAAGGACGCACAATTGACAAATGGGACCTCCAATCAATAAAAGCTTTCTGTACATCAAAAACAAACAATCAAGGAAGTGAAGAGAAATCCCACAGAGTCAAAGGAAACCTTCACTGCAGATCAATCTGAAAAGCATTTGTTTCCAGAATATATAAACTACTCAAAAACAAAAAAAAGAAAAAAATGACACACTCAATAGTGTGAGCAAACTGAACAGAGTACTTCACAAGTGAGGAAATTAGATGGCTGAAAAACATCTTAAAAAACTGTTCAACATCACTAATCACTAAGAAATGCAAATCATAACCACTTTAAAATATCATCTCTACTCCTATAACTGGCTAAGATCAAGAAACAAAGATACCAAGTGCTGGAGGGTTGTGGGAAAGGGGAACACTATCCACTGCTCGGTGGGAATGTAAACTCTACAAGCCACTATGGAAAGCAGTGTGGAGAACCCTTGGAAGACTGAATGAACTTCATCCTGACCCCAGCCATACCACTCTTGGGCATTACCCTCAAGATCCCACCACAGAGATACATGCACAGCTATTTATTGCAGCTCTCTTCACAATAGCAAGAGCTGGAACCACCTAAATGCCCCTCCAACTGACGAGGGGGATAGAGAAATGTGGTATCATCTAC
>VZQC01011884.1:29841-81796 GCA_009823505.1 Rhizomys pruinosus | reverse complement strand
ATAAAATAAAAGTCCTTTAATCTGATCCTTGAGTAAGAAATAATAATATTTGACAATTAAATATTGTGTGCTTTCATAAATTATATATATATATATATAACCTAGAATGCATAGTCAAGTGGTCTGTCTTTTATCAAGACCTTATTGTCAAATAATAAATTTTGTTCTGTTACCTATGGGGTCAGGATATCTCCTGTAGAATTGTTGGTCAAAGGGTCTCTTCCAGAATTTCAAAACAATACAGTCTCTCTGTTCCTAAAGACACTACATACTTGGTTCACAGGACATGGGGAAATCAAGATGGTATTGACATGGAAGCTTCCTCCACACTCTCTAGCTTTCATAGTGTAAGAAGTTGCTATGGAGGATTCTGAGGAAAAATGTCATCAAGAGTCTCATTTAGCTATGATCCCTGCAAGCTACAGTAATGCCTATTGTGCTGAATAGCTTTAGTGTCAACTTGACACACCTGGTTTGAGGGAGCCTCAATTGGGGAATTGGCTCCATTGGATTGGCCTGTGGACCACATCTGTGGAGTACTGTCTTGGTTGCAGGCAATGTGGGAGGGGCCCATGCCACTAGGGGTTGCCACCTATGGGCAAGTGTTTGTATACTGTATAAGAAGGTAGGCTGGGGCATGGGCCAGGGAGAAAGCCAGTGAACAAGCATTCCCTCCATGGCCTGTGCTTCAGCTTTCCTCCTACAGTTTCCTGCCCTGAGTTCTGGCCTTGGCTCCCTCGAAAGATGACTGTAGACCCAGAGAGTGAGCTGAATAAACCCTTTCCTCCTCAGTTGGTATCAGATCAGAGTGTTTTCTTCACAGAGAATGGAAGACAAACCTAGAACAGAAATTGGTAAACCAGAAGAGATTGGGGTATTCGTTGAATAACCTTGACCTTGGTGTTTTGAGAAAGGAGATAGGAGATTGTGGAGGCATTGGAACTTTGGGGCTGGGAAAGATTCACTGCAATCCTAAAGATTCTTGCTGTTGAGATTGGAGCAGTTTTGTCTGAAGGAGTTTGTAGAAGATGGAGGTACTGCTGTGAAGTATTCTAGTTCAAAAGGACAGAGATCAGCAGGACCGGTGTAATCTTGGGTTCTGGTCACTGGGGCGAAGAATCAGCTGTAAAGTAACAAGAGACCAGAACCTGAAAGTGAAAGCTTTGTTGTACTGGGGACAATTGACTGCTGGTTAGCTGGGGCTGAATAAATCCAGCTGTAAGTAGCAAGAGCCAGAGCACGTGGAAACCTTCTGGGAAGATTTCTCTTCAGGGTCATCACACAGAGCTGTGATCCAGAAGGGGCCCTTGAAAGCCCTCCCATCGTTGGCCGGGAAGCACTCTGGTAACAGAGTCCCCTGCCATGGTTCCGGTGGTATGGAAGACTTTGAGAGCGGTCAACGACAGCCTAGGCTTGGCACTGAAGAGGTCAGGAAATACCATGGTGCGGAAGTAGCAACCTTTGCAGTGAAGAACCCCAGGATTGCCACCGGGGTACATGGAGAGACAAGCTGAGGCTTTTGCACCAGGAGAGGTGCAGAAGAGGTACCATATGGCGTGACAGGGGCTGCCTCCTCTCATCATTTCAGTGTGAACCCACAGCTGCTTGGAGATGCATGGACCTGGGGATACCACCAAGAGCAGAGCAGTGTGGAATGAGCTGGCCTGGGCCATGTGGAGATGAGCTGTGTGGTGCCACTCATAGGCAGATCGTCGTGGAGAAGGAGGAGCTGCTGAGAATCCTTGGAGCCCAGAAGCGATCGTGAGGGAATCCAGTGTCCAGCCTTGAGCTACTTGCTGGATTAGGTTTGTTTGAGAGGGCCTGATTTCTTCCCTTTGAAATTAGGACAGTATTTGTTTTGGATTTTACGCAGCCCACAGTTAAAGTAGACTTTAATAGACTGAACTTTTAAGCATTTGGATCATTTTAAATGACTTTGGGTCTTTTAAGGTTTGTACTGTCTTAGGTTTGTGATTAAATATTAACATCATCTTTGGGGATAAGAACTGGAAAGGTGTGGTTTAATATAGAATGTGTTTTGTGTGTCAAGTTGACAAAGGGTTCAATTGTCTGATATAGCTTTAGTTGTCAACTTAGACACACCTGGGGTTGGAGGGGAGCCATCAATGGGGAATTGGCTTCATTTGGTTGCCTGTGGCCACATCCGCGTTGGAGTATTGTCTTGATTGTCAGGCAGGTGTGGAGAGGGCCCAGCCACTATGGGTAGTGCCAGCCCTGGGCAGGTTGTTGTTACTGTATAAGAAGGTCAGGCGTGCATGGCCAAGGGAGCAAGCCAGTGAACAGCAATCCTTCCATGGCCTGTGCTTCAGCTCCCAGGCCTCCAGGTTCCTGCCCTGAGTTCTGGCCTTTGGGATAAAGCATGGCGCCGCTGAAGAGTGATGAAATGTGACCCAGAGATGTGAGCTGAATAAACCTTTTTTCCTCCCCAGATTACAATGGAGTTCTATGCAGCAGTAAAGAAAGACGACATCACGAGCTTTGCAGGAAAATGGCTGGATCTAGAGGACATCATGCTGAGTGAAGTAACACAGTCCCAGAAAAACAAATGACGAATGGTATCCCTCATCTGTGGATGCTAGTGCCAATTACCCAGTTGTAAGTATTTCTTGTCTAGGGCCCCCTGAGCTTTTGTACAAAGCAGTTGGACGTAATGCATTTTGGAAACAGCAACAACAACAGAAAAGACTGCATCGAAGAACTGACTGAAACAGTGAACTTCTGCTCAAAACAGTCAACTTCCCCATGGAAAATATTGAGAAAGACTAAGAGATGAAAAGCATGATTGGCAGAATGCATGAGCTCTGGCGGGGTGGAGGAATGGGTGGGAACACAGGTCTAGATTTGTTAAAAATTAATTAATTAATTAAAAATAAATAAATTAATTAATTTAAAAAATCAATACACTACTAAGTTTGAAAACCTAAGAGAAATTGATGAATATCTGAAATCCTTGGAACCAACAAAGTTTAACTAGGAGGAGGTTGACAGTTTATACAGATCCATAACATTTGAGTAAATTCAAGATATAATAAAAAACCTCCCAACTAAAAAAGCCCAGGCCCAGATGGCTTTACAGCAGAATTCTATAAAATATTTAAAGAGGACTTACAACCACTAATACTAAAACTGTTCAGAAGGATACAAGCAGAGGGAAATCTCCCAAATCTCCCTTCATGTTTAAAGTTCTAGAGGGAATTGGACTGAAGGGAACATTCCTAAATATAATCGAAACCATATACAACAAACCCCCAGCCAACACTATACTAAATGGAGAAATATTAGAATTATTTTCCTTAAAGGTGGGAACCTAGCAAGGCTGCCTCTCCAATATATTGCTTGAAATGTTTGCTAGGGAAATTAGGCAAGAAATGGAAATTAAAGGAGTACTAATTGGAAAAGAGGAAGTCAAAACTATCCCTGTTTGCAGATGATATGATAATTTACCTGAGGGATGCTAAAAACTCCACCAGAAAACTCTTAGAAAGAATTAAGAGTTTCAGTGTTGTCTGAAGTTTATCGTCTGGTGTTCCTTTAAACATGTATCACAGGTGTTTGCTTCCTTCCACCAGATGTTCTTCTCCCTTGGACCAGGGCTCCCAGCTCTATGATACTGCAACCCGGGCCAGCCGGGTAACAGTCCTAGCTTGAGCCCTAGCTGGGAGGATGAGGTAGGTGAGAAGTAAGAGCTGGAGAGAGAAGGACAGACTCAGAGACACCAGGAGGAAAAGACCCCATTTATTGTTGACAGTAATGTTTTTATATACTAAAGCTACTGTGCTCTGGGCAAGGAAGTGGGGGTAGGAGGGTGTGAATAAAGAGAAGGGAAGTGCAAGCCATCTTGGCTCTTACTGGGGGCAACAGAACTCAGGTTGTGTGTATAGTAAACTGGATGTGTGATATATGGTTGGTACATCAAAGGAGAGAGTCCTTAGGGCCTGGAGCTCTGGCCAAGTGAGGCAAGAATACTGCATTATTCCGACCCCAGGGGGGCTGCTGGGACAATTCGGAGGCTTGCAGTACTGCTTATTCACGCTTCTAGCCAGACAAAGTCTCAGTGCCATATTTAAGTAAGGTGACAGGATACAAAATTAACCTAGAAAAATCAGTATTCATTCTTTACATTAACAATAAGCAACTGGAGAAGGAATATAAGGAGAATTTCCCAATAAGAATAGCCTCAAAAAATAAAATAAAATACCTGGGAACAAACATAACCAAAGGCACCAAAAATCTCTACAACAATTTTAAACCCCTGAAGAAGGAGATTGAAGATGTATTCAAAAGATGGAAAAACCTCCCAAGCTCATGGATTGGAAAAATTAATATAGTAAAAATGTCCATTCTACCCAAATTAATATACATATTCAATGCAATCCCAATTAAAATCTGAATGAATTTCTTCACAGACTTGGAAAAAAAATCCTTAAATTAATTTGCAAAAACAAAAGATCCCTAATAGCTAAAGCAACCCCGAGTGAAAAATGCATTACGGCCGGATCACCTTACCAGACTTCAAGCTATACTATAGGGCTATCATCTTAAAGACAGCCTGGTCCTGGCACAAAAACAGACCCATTGACCAATGGAACAAAATTGAAGATCCAAACTTGAGTTCATACAATTTCAGCCATCTCATATTTGATAAAGGTGCCAAAAAAGCTCATTGGAGGAAAGATAGCGTCTTCAGTAAATGGTGTGTCAAAACTGGATCACCATATGGAGAAGAACAAAACTAAACCCCTATCTCTCACCCTGTACAAAAATCAACTCCCCATGGATGAAAGACCTCAGTGTGAAACCTGAAACTCTGAAGGAGATAGAAGAAAAAGTTGGTAGCAATCTACAAGACATAAGAGTAGGAAAAGACTTTCTAAATCAAACAGCAGCTGCACAAAAAATAAGGTCAACAGTGGACAATTGGGACCTCATCCAACTCAAAAGCTTCTGTACAGCAAAAGCAACAATCAAAGAAGTGAGGAGAAAACCCACAGAGAGGGAAGAAATCTTCACCAGTGATACATCTGATGAAACATTAACATCCAAAATATTTAAACTACTAAGAAAACAAAAAAGAAAACAAATGACTCACTCAAAGGTGGAGTAAAGTGATGAACAGAGACTTCACCAGTGAGGTAGTAAAAATGGCTGAGAAATATCTTATAAAGTGTTCAACATTGTTGATAATTAAGGAAATGCAAGTTAAAACAACTCTAAGATATCATCTCACTACAATGAGACTGGTTAAGATCAAGAAAACAAAGGACACCAAATGCTGGAGATGTTGTGGAGAGATAGCCTAGCGGTTAAGAGCACCGACGCTCTTGCAGAGGACCCGGGTTCGATCCCCAGCACCCACATGGCGGCTAAGATATCTTCTACTTTCAATCCAGGTAGTTACTTTCTCTATGTTTTCTCAGGTATTATCTATTATTCTCCTTGATCCTCCGCGCATTTGGTCCTATCATATTCACTTTGTGCTCATTATTCCTGTCTATTTTTTTTCTTATAATCTTATTTTTATATCTATTTATTCTCTTATACTAATAAAAAAAAAAAAAAAAAATAAGAATTTTTTTTTTTTTTTTTTTTTTTTTTTTTTTTTTTTTTTTTTTTTTTTTTTTTTTTTATTTATCTATTTATCTATATCTATTATCTATCTGTGTGGATATGTCTGTGTGTGTGTATAATTCCTCTAAAAGTATCTCATATATATTTATGTCTTAACTTATCTCTATCTCTCATGCTATCCTTAATCTTCTCTGTTTGTATTATATTCTCTTCTGTCTATATGATCTCTATTTTTCCTATTTTCTTTTTTGTATAATTTAAAAAAAATTAAAAAAATTTTATTTTTGTTTTTATTGCAGTTCCTCTTCACAATAACGAAGAGTTTGAACCAACCCAAATGCCTCTCTACTGACAAGTGGATAACAAAAAATGTGGTAATCTACACATATGGAGTGCTATGCAGTGGTAAAGAAAGATAACATCATGAGCTTGCAGTAAATGGATGGAACTTAAGCCATTTGTGCTAAGTGAAGTAACACCAAGTCCCAAATAAACAGACGAGGTATGTTGTTTCTTTCATTTGTGGATGCTGTACCAAATCCCAATGAAAAAAGCTGACGTAATTATTTTTTTTTTTATCTGAAAGCACCTGTACTGTTATAATGTGACATTCTTAATGAGCCCTAGAATTAATTCTCACTACTTTCAGACCATGGTAATTTGTATACGGACAGAAGGGTATTATCATATTTTAGAAGTAATACAAAATTAAAAGAACAACATGTCGAATCCCTAAGCTATAAAAAAAGTGAACTTCTGGACGTTAACCTTTGTCATGATGGGTCCTGCGTGAGAGTTCTACTTCTAAACTTGTTTTGGAAAATTAACTAAGTGCCCATTTTTAGAGTTCCTAATTTTGGTATACTTATGGTATATATATTAGTTTGGAGTAATACAACAATTAAAAAAATGCAAGTCAAAAATTGACCAAAATTTGCTAATCTCAATAAAATTCGACCCCAAACATTCAACTTCTGCATCAAAAATTTAAAAAAGACTGAGAAAAAGATACAAGATGGGACTTAAAATATATGGCAGAATGCATGAACTCTGGTGAGAAGGGCTTGGATGGGGGAACAGGTCTAAATTTGATTAAGAAACATTGTATGAAATGTACAAAAGCTCAATAAAAATTAAGCAAAAAAAAAAAAAGACAAAAAGTCTTCACATTTATAATGACAAAATGGCCAGATCTTCCTCACATGATGATCATCTACTGCTAGTATTTCCTCAGTAGAAGTTAGGCTCTGCTACCCATTTCTGCAGTTCTGTGCTAGATTTTTGTCCAGCTGAACTTGCATGGGTTTTGTGCATGCTGATACCAATGCCATAGGTTGATATGAATAGGGTCCCATGTAGAATTCTTTTCTGTTTTTTTTTTTTTTTCTGGTCTTTCATCTTGTCCATTCTGCCGCCCATCTCCTTCTTCAGTATTCCCCAAGCCCTGGATAGATGAAGCTGAATATAGGCCACCTGTCCATGGAACCACACTCTGAAGATTCCTAATCTTTATGGCTTGGCCATTCAGGACCTTTAAATTCCTTGTCTCCTATTGCATGAAGGAGCTTCCTTAATCAGAGTTAAGATGTAGTTAATGCCTTCCTGGATCCTTGTGCTATGATGCTTGGGGCTAATATGTAGGGGTTGTATTGTAGATGTGTCACCTGAGGATGATTCACAGACCATGTCTGTGTGTGTCCAGTTTTGGGACTTTGTACTATTCTGATCTGATGCAAAAGTAGTTACTTTTCTGAGAGGTGTCTGCAATATTTGTCTGTGTGCATCTGGCCATATTAACAATACTACACATGCATTTCCTCCCACTGAGTTGGCTTAGGTCCAAGTGTTTAGCCATTGATTTATCCCAAGATAAAAGTGCTGCTATTGCACCTATGTCACATGTTGTGCTGGTCACTGATGTGAGTATTTGGTCTTGAGGTTGATGTTGGACCAGAAGTTGATGATATCCCTTATTGTCTTGCATAGTGCTCTCCATAGCTATGAGAGCTAGCCTTCATAGCTTCCAGGTCAGAGAAAATGGTGTCTTAGAGCTATATCATTGGGAGTTGTAAAGTTTACAAGGACTTTTTCTATCTTGCTCTCTGTTTATGAGGTACCATGAAGTAGTAGCTGTGCTCTTCCACATCTTGCTCACCATGATTCTCTGCATTATCATGACACAGAAACATCAGAGTTGGCCAGCCAAACAGTTACAGGAATTGCCACATGCAGTTCAGATATTGGAGACCAACTGGTGAATTGCAAGCTTTATTTGTGCAAACATGGACTTAGGAGAGTAACTTTCAAAGTCTAAACTCGTAACCACAGTTACTCACATCATTTATAGGGAGTTCAGTGTCTGTCTAGAACCATTCTGTCATTGATAGGTTTAAATTCCTGGTACCTGTCTACAGGCCATACACGGTTCTCTAGCTTACATGACCACTGGCTATGCACTGGGATCGCTAGCTTATGTGACAGTAGAGTGTGAATGGAAACTGTCAGTGGTGCTTTTGCAGATGCTGAACAATAGTTTAGGCTGGGTTGTTCATCCACTTTGCCCCTGCGCAAGGATGACACGCAAATTCGTGAAGCGTTCCATATTTTTTCTGTTAGTTTTGACCAGTTGGCCTTTTGAAAATGTGTTTGTGTTATTGAATGATAATAAATAATTTTTTGTTTTCTTAAAAAAAAAAGATAAGGCATTATGATAAGCTCAATTTTAAGATAAGGCATTATGGTTTCATTTCTCATTCAGTTTATACTCCCTGTCTCAATATAGTAAACCTTCTGGAAATGAACTAAATAAAAATTTCCTCTCTTTGAATGTGTTCCATCAGGTGTTTTACTGCAAAGTCTAAAAACCTGACTAACACAGGACATTTTTACTAGACATCAGCTGTGACTAAATTTGATGAAGTTTGGCTCTGAGCTTTTGGAACTATCTTGAGGATAGGCTTAAGGAAAGATACGGGCCAGAGAAGTCCTGGAATGATGTTAAGTAGAGGATAATAAGTGATTCTCATGGAAGCAGAGAAAACCATGAAGGAAAATCAGACACTAAAGTTTGTGCTCAAGTAGTTTCAGGTGGAAATGAGAAATTTATTCAGAATCGTATTAGAGATAATGCAAATTATATTGTGGCAAAGAAATTATGTCTTTAAATACCCTGAGATTTGGGGAAAGGCTAAGTATGAAGTAATGAACCAATTAATCTGATTTGGAAAATCACAAGAGAATTTAGTATTTAAGTTGTAGCACAGTTATTACTGTCTGCTTTTAGCCAAATTATCAGGAGAGCTGAGAACAAAATGCATGTAGAAAGATTTGAAAGCTGGGAGATTTAAAAGAAAAGGAGCTTGCTTGCTCTTAGTTATAGTCATGGAAGCATGGCAGGTAGATAGATTAGAGTTATAAGAAGCAGCACTTTTCACTAGTAAAATAGGAAAAATATCTTGAGGGTATATTAAGAATTACAAAGACCCCATCCATAGCAGTTCATGGCTCTGGGAGTTTGAACCATTTGAAAAACTACTGAGATATCCAGCTTGTGGACTAAACAACTAAGGGGATGTCAGCCTCATCAAAATATAGACTGCCATTGTTCGACTACCTGGGCTGTATCATGGAGGCCAGTGCAGGGGGAATCAAGACAGGACCCATGCTTACTGGACTTCATTTGGTGAAACATGGGAGGCAAAGACCCCAATGTGGAGCAAAAGTGCAGGATTGATGATTGTTTGGGCTTGCCAAGGAGGAACCTTTGAGCACTTTCTTAAGGAAATCATGACATCTTTTAGGAAAAAAATCCTAAAATTCAAGTGATATTTGTATGTATGTATGTATGTATGTATGTATGTATATATTTATGTATACAGTAACTATGTAAATATATATATATTAATCATATATATTATATATATATTATATCATAGTATATATATATATTAGCAATACAAGTTGTGAGTACCCTGGAAAACTACAGAAAAAGATGCAGGACATTATGCAGCGTGCATGGACTCAGGCTGGGGTGGGGGCATGAAAGGGAAGCGACTCTAGATTCAATTGAAAATTATGTATGCCTAAGGAAAGTTTATAACAATAAAAAGAACACTTGCTATGTAGCTTCATGATCACACATGTGAAGGGCCATGTTTGTCTATATTTTCCTGCCTAGGTACCCAGAATATGCAGCTGTGCTAAAATGAGAGGGACAAGTGTTAGCTATGGCTTTATCCATGGGAAGCTGAATCTACAGACATACAGGTACAAATATGTAGAGTAATTGAATCCTCTACCAAGATTTCAAAGCAAAGTCCGGGAGGGAAGGCAGTGTGTGACAGGGTTAGAATTTGTCTTACTAGCCCCTGAAAGTAAAGCTGTCACGTTAAATCAAAATATACAGTAAAGATCACCAGAAGTTACAAATGCCTGCAAAATGGAATATTTTTTCCAAAGGGCCCGAGTTTGAGAACAGAGTCAGTACAAGAGAGGTCATATGGGGTGCAACTAGTAAGGCACATTTGCAAGCTTGCTCAAATCTTTTGGAGCTTACATTATTATGTAAAAACCTTAGATGACAGGCATCAAGTTACAGTTTTATGTTTCACCCTTTGGGGTTTGGCCATCGATCCATTCTATGTCCTCATTTCTCCCTTTGCAGTGGGAAGTTTGATTCTGTGTCGTGGAGATATAATATATATATATATTATATATTAATATAATATATATATATATATATATAATATGTATCTATCTACCTGTCTCTCTGTCTGTGTGCACGGCGTCTGACTTTTAACTTTTAAGTTTAAAGAGACTCCCAGCTGTGGATTTCTTAGGTCTCTGGGGAGACCTTGCACTTAGAACCTTGTTTACTTTTGTTTTTAAGAGACGGGTTCTCAGCCGTGGTGGCGCACGCCTTTAATCCTAGCACTCGGAGGCAGAGGCAGGTGGATCTTTGTGAGTTCAAGGCCAGCCTGGTCTACAGAGGGATTCCAGGACAGGCGCGGGCTACAGGAGACCCTGTTTCGAAAAAGCAAAAAAAAAAAAAAAAGAGACGGGGTCTCATTACATAGTTCATGGTGGCCTTGCCTTGAACTTCCAATCTTCGTTTCTCAGCCTTCCAATTCTTCTTATGATCACAGGTGTTTATCATGATGCCCAGCTACAACTAAAATTTGGTTCTTTTTGTTTTTATATGTATGATGCTATGGGTTAAACACAGAAATTGAAGTATGCTGAATAATGCTGCAGAGACTGTTAGAGACAGACTAAAGTAATTTTGGATTGTGAGATACTCCTGAGATTTTGTTGGACAAGGAGCAGAATGTTTTGGTTTGGTTATGATTTCTTCTCACCAAAATTTCTTGTATTTAAAACATTATCCCAATGCTGGTGCTATTTTGAAATTTTTGAAAACTTGAGTAGGTGATAAATAGCTAGAAAAAGCAACCGAATAGATCATATTCAGGGACTATGCTTTGATCTAGCCTCTTCTCTGCTTCCCTGCTTCCCAGCTACCATGAAGTAACTGGTATGGCTTCTCCACACCCTCTCTAATGTGATGATCTGCCTTACCACACTCAGAAACAACACAGCCAGCCAACTGACCTCATTTGTTACATTTGTAGCTTTCTTCTCTAATGGTCATATCTTTTTCTTATGCTCTGCCAAAGAGAAATTAGTTCTTTTTTGGCCTTTTCATAGAGAGACGTATCACTTATTGATATTCAGTTGTTTGCATGCACTATGGCCTTTGTACTGATGAGTAGGTGAAATCAAGATTTATATAGATGGCCTGTTCTTCCTTGTTCTCAGATATGAGTGTTATGGGTTAACTGGCTCAAGGTCAGTCCCGTGGCATACTCAAAGATAATAATGAATAGGCAAAGAGAAGCTTGTCAAGTGATGATGGTCCCTAGGTTTCATTTTCCTTGCTTCTTATAGCTAGAAGTTATGGCAGCAAGCAGATGGAAACAGAAGCTGGCAGTGCCTCCTACTGTTTCTGTCCTTGGGCTGGCCTTGAGAATCAAGACTCTTGGACCTACAGATGTTAAAGCTATTTTGTAGGCCCTGAAACCTTAGCAATTGATGGTTGCTGGTAGTGAAGCTTTCAAGTAGCTATAGGTATTGTGATTACTCATTCTTTGACAGCAGTTTTTCATGTAGACATAGGAAATCAGAATTCCTTGACACATAAGTACAAGCTAATGTTATAGATTTTGGCCTGGGAACAGACACTCTTTTTAATTTTAATATGTTTTTATTGTTATTAAACTTTTTCATACATCATACCTCATTTCTCAATCCAATTTAGAGTCATTTCCCTTTCCATACCCCCAACCCACCTGAGTTCATTGCACTCTGTGGTACACGTCTTCCATTTTTTTTCTGAGTGTTTCCAGAGCTTTTTTTTTTTTTTTAAAGCAGAAGCCCATTGTTTTGGGGAGAAATTTACTGCTTCAGTCATTTTTTATTTCAGTTTTTTTTTGTTGTTCTCTCCACCTTGCATTGCATATATATATATATATATATATACATATATATAGATATACATATATGTGTATACACATATACATACATATATATCTATACACAATAAATATATACATACACATATCACCTGAATTGGAGGATTTTCTTTCTTTTTCTTTTTTTTTTTTTGGCTAAAATATGTCATGTTTTCCTTCAAGGAAGTGTTTGAAGGCTCCTCCTTGGCAAGTTCAAACAACCATCAATCATGCTCTTGTGCTCCACACTGGGGTCTTGCCTTCCCATAGTCACCCAAACGAGGACCAGTAAGCACTATTCCCTGTCTTGATCTTCCAGTACTGGCCTCCATGATACAACAATGGCAATCTATATTATGAAGAGGCTGAATCCCCAGTAGATGCTCAGTTCACAAGCTGGATGTCTCAGCAGTCCCCATCTAGCATTAAAGGTTTGGAGGATTCTTGGAGAGACATGAGTCTTCAGTCCATATTGGAGGGTTAAAAAACTATGTCTCATGCCTTTGAAGGATGGCAAAAGCAGTGGCAGCCACAGGGTAGCTGCACTTGCCAGTAAGACAGGCAAAACAACTTTGCTCCTTTTTTTTTTTTTTAATGTTTTGTCTTTTTACTAAGATCTCAAGCTTTGTATCTGAAGTACAATTTCTCAAGCCTTACTGATTATTTATTTGTGGTTATACTTTTCTTTTGGATGCTTAAAGCCACACAGTTAGCCCAGACTAACCAAGGTTTTTCTTTTCTCAAGGTCAGTTGAGGATCTGGTCCTTAGGGGTCACTAGAGTTTCTTTTTGGGGGGGGAGTGGGTAAGGAGTGAGACCCTGGCTCCTTTAGGCTTTTCATTTACCAACCCCATCCACTTGAGGGCAAAGTCAGGACTTACTAGACTAGGCTTCCCTTTTTGAAGCATGAGCAGACTTTCCTCTTTACAGACTGGACACTGGCTGAAGTCCCATTAGTGGATCTCCAAGACCTCCCTACACAGGAAGACTGGTGACTCACGTTTGCAGGGAACTGACACTCTTCTGTCTAAAGAATGATTGCTATAATACCTCTTATGACCAGGGATATCAGTTTCTCTTCCCTGGCTCTTTAATATTTTATTTATTATTTTTATGTGCATGAGTGTATTTCCTGAATGTAAGTGGACCTATGTCATGCAATGCCTGCAAAATTCAGAAGATGGCATAGGACCCCCTGGAACTAGCATTACAGATGTCAGCCACCATGTGGGTTCTGGAAATTGAATCTGGGTCCTCTGCAAGATCAGCCAGTGCTCTTAACTGCTCAGCTATCTCTCCAGCCTTTATCTGGCCCTTTAAATCCTTCATCCTTCTTTAGCTTCTGCAGCCTCCCTGTCCTGGTGTCTATTTCTGTTACCTGTCTCCTTGCCTTGGCCATTCTCCAACGTTTTAACTGCTTTTTTAGGCTGTCAAGCAGCCAACTTCCTTGCTCCTTTTATAACCTGGAATGCTGAGGGCTCAGCTGTCACTATCGCTGCCTTTCTGGTGTCTCTGATGCTTCCTTCTTTGTGCTTCCAGATTGTCCCACACTAAAAGGCAGTAGGAAAAGACCACTCAAGGGAATCCTTTTACTTGTCCTTCTTTTGCAGCATCAAGGGAAGCAGTAGAGGAAAGTCACTAAACCAGACTGAACAATCTGCTTCACAGTAGAAGGAGTGTTTGTACCAATTACTACAAAAAAATGTTTTGAACAAATCAGAACCTTGTGTATTAGCCCCAATCACATTCATTGGGTCTTCTTCTTTTTTTTTTTTTATTTTTTTTATTTTTGATCAATTACAGCACCAATCACAATAGTCCCTCAGCCAGGCCATTAGAAGTCCTCCCTCTAGACTATCTAGTTCATCAAGGCTTGTGAATGACCAAAAATATCTGATAAAGCCTGTTTCAAACAGCCCTTGCTGAGGCTTTACCTTCAAGAGCCTAGATAATCAGTTTTTCCCATTATGTAGTTTTCTCAAGACATCTGTGGAGTGCTCAGATTTGCTGCTGGTAATTTGTCTGGGTAGACTTACCTTTTGCTCAAGGTACCCACCACAGCAAGGGAATGTTCAATAGCTTTTAATTCAACAGATTCAATGCCCTATCCTCCAATATTTTCACTTGTTTACAGAAAAATGAATATCAGAATGGAATGCTTAAAATCTATTTTAATAAACTTATCATTAACACAAATAAGGATTTTAAAGCAGATCATAACAATGTATAACTCTACTTAAAACTTTCCCAGTGAGAGAGAGAGAGAGAGAGAGAGAGAGAGAGAGAGAGAGAGAAAGAGAGAGGTTTTCTGTCTTATTAGGATGGTTGTGAGGTTTTTGGCTTTCTACTATCAGTAACACATTTGATGCAGAAAATTAAAATTTCAACAAAACCACTGAGAAGCAAAAATTTATGGACATTCAGGGACTGTAGGAAAGCTGTCTCCAGTGGTTTTATGTATGGCATTACTGAAGTAGATGATTCAACTAGGGCTTTCAAAATCCTCAGGCCTCAGTCCAAGGTGGCAAGTTGTTGGCATTTGTGCATCTGCTTGTGTTTACCAATAAAGGATAATTTCTTCTACATTTTCAAACAGATATGAAAAAGCCATTGTAGAATCTGTCACAACCTTCCTAGCAGGAAAAACTTGTGACTGTTTTCAAGTTTATTATTCTGTTTACAGCAGAGAGTTTGCAATAGTGTGAAATACACTGACCCTCAATGCAGTAATAGGCATACACTATGTGCTATAGTTTCCAGCAAATGATTAGATCTCAGTATGTGCACAGAATATAGTCTTCTGCATAAATTTTACATTTTATTATCCCTAAACTATGTCTGACATGTTCTGTAATAATGTTGCAAAGAGAGAAAAAATATTATATTTAAAAAATACCAAGTTACATTTCTCAAAGAACTTCATGGTAAACAATTGTTAAAATTCATCTTTTCTTGATGTGAAACACCTTAGTACATATAAATCTAAGTGTACTAGCAATTGGGGCTTATTCTTAAAGGAAAGAAATTTATTTTAAATGTTTCATTTTAGACACAGTAATTAATGAATCTAGTTTCTATGAGTAAAATATAATTTTACAAAAATATTTCTAATGCAAAACTATGAAATTTTATATATATCTCCAAGTTCTTCAAAGCTAAACTTATGGATGAACTACTATTCAGCCATAAAAATGAATGAGCTATTAATGCATGCAACTGAGTGTATATTAAAAAGCATTTTACTGAAAGAAGCCAGGAATAAAAGTATATATGTAATATTCAAATTAAACACAAGAAGAACCATTTTACTATGATAGAAAAGAGACTAATGGTTGCCTAGGACTAGAAATATAGAGGATACTGAATGAGATTATGTATATAGGAATTTTTGTTGAGAAAAGAATGTTCAGACTATGATGGTGGTAATATGAGTATATTATGGTAATATGGTAATACAAGTTATTTAGACTTAGCCAAACATATTCTTACCTGAATATACTTTTTTTTGGTATTTTTGACAGGGTCTCCCTTTAGCCCCATCTGGCCTGGAACTCACTCCGTAGGCCAGGCTGGCCTTGAACTCACAGAGATCTGCCTGTCTCTGTCTCCTGAGTGCTGGGAATAAAGGTGTGTGCCACCGCACCAGGCTCTAGGTATACTTTTGTTGCACGACTTTTCCTTGGAGAGATATTAACATAACTATTCCCCTTATCACCTCAGATAGGGCACCAATGACAAAGAAATTATTACACTTGATGAGTCCATGGGTTTACTAGACTTACTTACAGAAGGATCATGGGTGAGGGGCTGAAGACTGAAGAGATGGTTCACAGGTTAAGATCACTGGGTGTCCTTGCAGAGAGCTGGGTTTGAATTCCAGCGTTCACAGGGCAGCTAACAACTGTCTGTGATTCCAGTTCCAGGGGATCTGATACCCTCTTCTGACCTCTGCAGGCACTGCAGGGCATGAGTGCACTTACAGACATGCAAGAACAGTCTTACACATAAAATAAAAAGAATAAAAATTATTTTTTAAAAAATTTGGAAGAAAAAGAAACATGGGTGACCTCTTATAGGCAGCAGCATAACTCAAAAAGTGGCTGGATTATCAAAAAGTCCACTCCACATGGGTGAGGACCTCGTGAAACTTTGTCTTGGAGTCTCACCTTTCACATTCTATCTACTGCATTATTTCCAATGTACATGTGCAGGACAGTGTCCTGGCTGGAAACAAGTGTTGAAGTCTGAAGATCTTCTACTTGCTCTCTTTCCACAGGTAATAGTTTTATTACTATGGACATCTACTTAGCTATGTGTTTTATTTTACTTATTTTATTTGCATGGGTACACAGTTAAAATATTCTGTGGGTCACCACTGCAACCTATGCTCTGGTATGGTGGGTAGGGGTCATTTAAAACCCAAAGGAAATAGCTATTCCCCAACAACTTTATATGAATCAAAATTCAATATAATATATTAAAAATAAACAAGGAAGTGAACAAGCAGAAAAATGTTGGATTGATATGAATCTGCAGAAGTTAGCTCCATGGAGAATGACTGATTTGCAGGTAGTTAGAGGTTAGAAGCCATCAGTGATATGTGGCAAGATAGTACAGTTCTTCAGTCAACCTGTTAGGAAATATCTGGAATATTGAAGTATTTATATGGGCAACTGAAGCAGAAGAAACTTGGTTTTCTCTTGTAAACATTTGAAGATAATAAAGAGGGAAAAGATATTTGGAGCTATACTTTTTTCTTTACGAATGACTCCATTTAGCAAAAACATAAAGAACATCTTAACCAGGGCAAAACACACAAGCTGTGAGCATTCCTTGCATCATTCACAACACCCTACACTGTACCAGGGTTATATTAACTGTACTAAAGCAAGCTTTGGTGTCATATAGGAGGGATTAGTGTCTGATCTTGCCACATAATGTCTTTGTAACCATGGACATATTACTTACATTCTATTTGCTCATTTTATTGATTGGTACATGAAGGGAAAATTCATGTCAGTTAAATCTGGCTGGATATATCAAGTACCTAATAAATGCAGTGATTGGTATATGGGAAGTGTGAGACAAATAGTTGGTATATTAAGCTGCATCAGAAACCAAGTCTCAGAGATCCACAGCAATTAATTAAAGTTCTGTGATCTCACTTATGTTTTAAGAGAAAACTTGCAGATCAGACAGGCTCTGCCAGTGATCTCATTTTGACAGATATTACTAAGTACCAAAAGAGCTTTCTGCCACCTCTTTTATGATTCTCAATTTTTTTATTTGAATTCAGTTTATAAATTCACTTAGTAAAATTAAAATTTCTAAAAAGTTCCCTTTTCTTAAATTAGTTCATTCAATGAAGTAGTTCACTAGGACATAATTAAAAAATTAATTAAGTTGTAGATGAGATTAAAAAAACATTTTCACTGGACAGCTATAATCCCTTGAGCACAAATTATATTAGGAAACAGTAAGAATAAAAGGATTCTCAGAAGTTAGATACTCAAAGGTATAGATAAAGTTAGATGTTTATTTTTTAATGTATTTTGTGTGTATGAGTGTTTGTTTCATAGAGGGATGTGCACCACCTGTGGCCTGGTGCCTACAGAGGCCAGAAGAGGGCTTTAGGTCCCTGTAACTATAATTATAAATGGTTGTGGGCCATTTTGTGACTACTGGGAATAGAACCCAGATCCTCTGTATTAGCAGCAAATGGTCTTTACCATTGAGCAATTTATCCAATCCAATCAAAAGTGTTCATTTTAAAGATGACTAAATTATTGTCCAAATAATTAAATAATTATTTATTATAATTGAAAAATATTAATGGTGGCTTGCAAAGTATATAGTATAGCTAAAAATATGTCTTTCACGTTAAGCTATCATTGGAATTGGGTAACTATCATTCTTTGTATCTGCATGGGTATGGAAACCTGCCGAATATACAAAACTTTTAATTTTCTCATCAAGTACCATTTATTGCCAGATAAGTGGAATGTTCATTATATCAAAATTAAATATGCAAGTAAGATGTGTACAGAATAGCAGGTACACAAGTATATAGTTATACTAAAATCATAGAAATAATCTTTGATATTCAGTGTTTTCCATAATTGAATATAAATACCCAGTGCTTTTATATCATTGTGGCAAAAACAAAATTTGTTGGCTAATTATATTCCCATATTCTCATGTGATTGGGTGGGTATTTCATACTATGTTTTCTATAGCTAACTGGATCAGGAGTACAAATAAGTGCAAAATATACCTCTATATTCAGAAATTGACAAGCAAAAATGAACAGGAAAATCAGGGAGAAAACCCTAGAAAGTGGGACTTCATGACAAGTGCTGTGATAAGATTAATAATCACTGTCTAAAGATGCTCACACTACAGTTGTTGTTCAGTGTATATACTTACTTACCTATGAAAAATAATATTAAAATGTCATTAGGTTAAGGATTTGGGATATCAGTCTGACACATTTATGCTCTAATCACAAAGGTAAGGGGAACACAGGTTCATGATGGCAGCAAGAGATGTGGAGGTGGGGCTCAGAGGTCACAGTGATCTAAATAAGGGCTTATGCATCAAGAAATGTCGGTAGCACTTATAAACTGAAAAAGAAGAGGAGTCTTACCCTCCATGTCCCTAGAAAATGCTGCCTCAGCCAATGTTTCACTTTTTTACTTCTGATTTCAAGAACTGTGGGACAATTGAGTTGTGTTGTTTAAAATCACTGAATTTGTCTCATTAACAGTAGGAAATAGAGATACAATGTTATATAACTCATATGAAGACACCCAGATTCTTCCTTCAGAAGTCACTAGAGAAATATTGAACCTGATATCATATTACTCCTTAATAACTATTTATTAATTATGTGTGTGGTGTGTTTGTGGTGTGGTGGTGGTGGTGGTGGTGTGTGTGTGTGTGTGTGTGTGTGTGTGTGTATGATGTGTATTTATGTGCAGGTGTACCATGGTGTGCATGTGGTGGTGAGAGGACAACCTTTTGGAGTCAGTTCTCCCTTCTCCACATTTACCTGTGTTCTGGGGATCAAACTGAGGGTGCTAACCTTGTGTGCTAAGTGCCTCTGTCTGCTGAGCCATCTTCCGAGCCTGAGACCATAGCCTTGGTCTAATTTCCCTGAAGTCCTAAATCTTATGTCTCTCAATTTGGTTCCTTTGAGATAATGTGACCATCTGTATGCTGCTGATATGCCAATCTACAGTGTGAGTAGGAAAGGGACTCTTTCTTCCCTTAAACTGCTAATATTTTAACCACATTGCAACTACATTTCTTGAAAATGTGTTGTTGACAAGTAGTCTAGGTTGCACATTCTAATGAAATAATCAAAAGTTCCATGTTTTATTTTATTTATTTTATTTTTATGAGAATGGGTGTATTGCCTGCATGCGTGTAACTGCACTTGTGTTGTGCAATGCCAGGTGGAGGTCAAAAGAAGGGCTCAGATCCCCTGGCAGTGGAGTTTCACATAGTTGTTAGCTGCCATGTGGGTGCTGAGACTGGAACCCAGGTCCTTTGCAAGAGCAACTTCTCCAGCCCCAAGTTCCACATTTTAAACCACAGCTACAAATGAAGAAGGAGGTGTGTGTATGTATTTGTATTACTCCAGTCTTTGGATCATGCTTATATGTATAGTCCAGTTAGTGCTTAAAACGGAAAGGTAGTTTGTTTAGAAATATGACATTAAGAATGAGTACAATTCCTATCATTTTTGGAAGTGAAACCCACTTAGTGTAACAAGTACCTTTTAGAGAGAGTGGTTAGGTCAATTGTTGTATGTACTTTTTTTGAGCTTTGCAAACTATCTGAGAATGTTGAGTGTCTTTTTTCAGACTGCTGATTATGAGGGGAGTACTGCAGGTTGAATCCCTTAAGTGACAATGAAACGTGCAATTAAAATAAAAACTCTGTTGTAATGGCTATAATTAAGAAAAAATGGTTTACGAAGAAAAATGCTGTCTTCAAAAAAATCTATTTTTAGTGTTTTTCCCCTTGTAATTTTAAATGGAAGAGGCAAGACAGAAGAAACAGAAACAATCATTTTAAACATTCCTTGGTTTTCAAGTGACCATAGATGACAGTTCTTCAAAGTACTTGTTTCAAGGCACTCCAAACTTAACAACTTCCTGAGGACAACTCAGCAGTGTTAAGTAGCAGTGAGACACCATTTTGCAAATAGTTCAATGTTCCATGGCAAAACCTTGGTAGATTAGATCAAGAGAATTTTAATGGTAACTCAGCAACTCTCTCTAATGCAATTTCTAAATCTTGGATTCAGGTTAAGGAGTATCATGTGAGGTGCTTTCAAAATCTATAGACAAAAAATTCCACTACCAGAAAGTGATTTAATTGGATTGAGGTTTGGTACCGTCTGTTTATGTTGTAAAGTTTCACCCAGGTGTTGATGAAATTTGGCTTGAACTGTCCTTCTGGTTGTGATTCTCAACAAAATCTATAAAAAGTTTGGATCTACTCTGGTTCCATCCCAGTGAAAGCAAATCAGCTCTTGTCCGGTTGAACCTCACAAGGTTTAATTGTCTACATGGCACTATTCCCTCCTGGGAAGATAAGTAATGACCCATCTTAAGCCTGACACCTAGGAAACATGTCTTGCAATTGATAATATAGGCAGTGAGACAATGTTACATGTAAACAATGGGCATGAGATGAAGCCACTCACTCCCGGCAAGAGAAGCAGCACTTTATATTTGGAGCAGACATGAGATAGTGACCATGAAAGTGTTAGGAAGCTCCAATTACAAGAGGTAGCAGCAGGCTTTTAATCTATGGGAAGGTTAGGATGGAGGTAGCAGGATGAAATTGGTTTGAGGACTAAAGTTTGACAATAGCTCATTCATAGTCATGGTATCCAATGCTGCTTTTTATCTGTACATAACATTCTGGCTTTGTGCTTGACGGGCTTATGGACGGTCACTTCACCAAGAACCTTGATTTCTTGATCCTCCTGCTTCCATTTCCCATCTGTTGGTATTTGAGATGCCCTCATGCTTGGATCACATTGTGCTTTTAATGGGTATTAAATTAAAGACACAGAGTTTGCCTTTTGTCTCCTTGAAGTGGCCTGTGCCAGACTAACAAAAACTTAATAAATTAAGGGCTAGAAATATACCTAAGTATTCTAGTAATTGCCTCAGGTTATAAATAAAATATTATCAAAATTCAAGGCCATTGTCCCGTATTTTATCCTCCCTATAACAAAATGATGTAACAACTCTCCACACATTATGCAGACAGGAGGCAGCACTTAGCTGTGGAAAGGTTTTTAGGGTTACAGATTCAACCCTTTGTCCCAAGAAATCTTATTTTTCTTCTTGTTTGTCCCTTGCAAGATTTTTTCTTACTGGTCTTTAACATGCACCTAAGTCAAGGGGCCTGCTGTTAATAGGTATCCTAACCCAATTAGCTTGGAAGAAGAGGGATGCATTATGCAGATGTGTGGACATTAAAAGTTACCCTGCCTTAATTGAAAGTGTGTTTTCTCCTAGATTTTATAGCCTTGTTTATTGTAATACTAATTCAGTAATTTAACATAAGTATCCCTTTTTAAATGTAAGGAGTTATTGATACTAACTTTTATCTGTTCTGTGCAGTGTGATATAAGGAAAGTTGTAGGATTTTGTTTGTTTATAGCATGGAAGGGCCTTCATTTTCAGAGGATGAAAAAAAAGGGCACATGGGATGCCTTAAAGACTTTTGAATGTAGAAGCTCAGTTGTTATAAAACTATTAGGCTGCTTGTATATGCCAGGATTGTTAGAACGGTCAAAGTCAGGGCAAGCAGGATGGAGTTTTGCCGACTTTTCTCTTACTTCAACTAGATGGATATAATATATAATGTTACAGGACATGCACATACAAAAATACCTGTGGTTAAAGAGCAGAATCTGTCGGTTAGTCCCAGGTGTTAAAGCCAATGAGAAAACTGAAGAATGAACGAAAGCAAACTAAGAGTTTTTAGAGCATGCAAAAGAGATAGGCTAAGGGTCACCTGTCAGGGAGGTTAATTTGGGCTTTGCAGCTAGGTGTCTTGAGCTTCATGCATTCCCTTCTTTATTTTGAGCCAATACAAAGTGGGAGTGCAGAAAAAAAAAGCAGAATATGATACTGTCATAAACAGTAGGTTATGCCAGTCCCAGCAGACTTGGGGCTGAAGCTTCCTGTAGTAAAACATTCCATTATAGTCTGACCAAGACACCAGAATGCAGTTCCTTTAGCTTTACTCAGATGGATTGTGCAGGGGAGGTGGTTAACAATCTTTGTAAGCATCTCAGTATGAAGAGATTCTAGGAGCAAATATTAAAAGAGGATATAGCAAACAAATTCTCTGTGAACATATAATCACTGCAAGTCAATAAGAAATAAAGATAACTGCCCCTGAAAGGTGAGCAAGTCTGTGAGTTAGAAATGCACAGAGGAAAGTAATAATTGTGTGTTTACATAATGTGATCTTCAAATTAACCAATCATTTAAAAACAAACTTGAAAACAAAGTATGAAATTTACTGACAAAATATTCAAAGACTATTAACAGTTGCAAGAATAAGGGAAAAATGTACTGTTAGTTATTACTAAGATATGAAAATTGTAAACATTGGCAAAATCAAATATAATTAAAAATATGCCCAATCTATGTTTCAGCTGCTTTAATTACCCATGTCGAATCTTTTCAAATAAATAAAAATAAAAGAAATATGAAATTTATGTGAAAACAATTCATAAGAGGAAAAAGAGAACTTCTTTTTTAAAAACAAAAAATAGGAAAAAAGAAAGGAAAAAATAATAAAAAATAAAAAACAAATTAATAAAAAAAAAAAAATACAAGACAAAAAAGGTTACATAGTGAGACCCCGTCTTGAAAAAAGCATAAAGTTAAAAATTTTTAAATAAAATAAAATTCACAGACTGGAGAGATAGCCTAGTGGTTAAGAGCACCGACTGCTCTTGCAGAGGACACGGGTTCGATCCCCAGCACCCACATGGCGGCTAAGAACCATCTGTAACTCCAATTCCAGGAGAACTCCATTTCCAGGGGAATCTGAGACCCTCTTCTGACCTCCCCGGCATTGCACAACACGGGTACACAAACCTACATGCAGACAGTACATTCATACACATACAAAAATAAAAAATAATAATAATAATTTAAAAAATAAAATAAAATAAAATTCAGAAAAAGAAAGCATTTTCAAGATTTTGATGCTGGTCTTGAGAAAATGTGGGTTTGGACACCAAAAATCTCCAGATAATAAATTTCAATTACATTGCTATAAAGATGACAGGGTTGTACTTTTTAAGGAAATTGAGGGAAAAAGATCTATTGTAACTGTAAATTAGTGAAAAGCAATTCATCATTTTATTGAACTTTAGCTTCCCTCTGAGTCCTTAGATTTTAAATTACAGAGAATTAAGTGCGTAAAATTCACATATTTTTTTATTAATATTGAAAATACATAAATACGTTAATAAAAAGTGACATTTTTACTCTTCCAAAGCATAGCCTACAAAGGGACCAGCATGAGGGAGAGAGAAGATGAGGGACAAATTAGAAGAAATGAAAATCAATTATGTATGAAAATGTCACAGTGAATCTCACTTGTTTGTATGCTAACCCCAAATCTAATTTATAAATGAAAAATATTGGTGTTGATAAAAAGGGAAAGTTGCAATCATCTAGGTACATTTTGACATTATATTGTGGATAGTCCTTCTGGGTTTTGATAGACATGATTTTTGGTCATTATCTGTACACTTTCAGAAGATATTGGCTAAGAACCATCTGTAACTCCAATTCCAGGAGAACTCCAGTTCCAGGGGAATCTGAGACCCGCTTCTGACCTCCATGGCATTGCACGACACGGGTGCACAAACCTACATGCAGACAGTACACTCATACACATATAAAAATAAATAAAATTTAAAAAAAAATTTAAAAAATTAAAAAAAAGAAACTTTGCCTTTTGAAGACATTTAGTCCTATTGATATTTCTTCCAAGATTTTATATATTCCTTAATCCATATTTGATGAAATTCAGTGACAATATAAGGATGATCTCAACATGGTAGCCTTGATCACGTCTTACTACATAGACTTTTTGAATAAATTGGCTGCCTCATTTCCACTGAGACATTCTATAAGTTTGTAATGCATATTGAGTTTTGAAGACATGGTCTATACATATGTATATATATGAAGCTGAATATATATATATATATATATTTTTTTTTTTTTTTCCCCATATTGAAGATCAAATCCATGTTCCTATAAAACTGAATTTCTTGTTACTTACAGCTGATTTTTCAGCACCAGCTAACCAGCATCAATTGTCCCAGTACAACAAAGATTTCATTTCAGGTTCTGGTCTCTTGTTACTTACAGCTGATTCTTCAGCCCCAGCTGACCAGAACACACAGATTACACAGTCCTGATGATCTCTACTCCCCTTTGAAACTAGAAACTTCACAAGCCAGGCCTCCATCTTCTACAATTCCTTCAGCAAAACTGCTCCAAGCTCCACAGCAACGATCTTTAGGCATTCAACGATCTTCCCAGTCCAAAGATCCAAACGCCTCAACAATCCTTCCCCAAAACACCAAGGTCAGGTCTGTCACAGCAATACCCCACACTTCTGGTACCAATTTCTGTCCTTGCTGTGACAAAAACTTCCATTGCTGTGACAAAACACTCTGACCAACACCAACTTGGGGAGGAAAGGGTTTATTCAGCTTACATTTCCTGGGTCACAGTTCATCACTCAGGGAGCCCAAAGCAAGAACTCAGGGCAGGAACCTGGAGGCAGCTGGGGCTGAAAAATCAGCTGTAAGTAACAAGAGACCAGCATCACTGTGGTGAAATCTTCTAGGAAGAATTTCTTCAGGGTCAGCACACAGAAGCTGTGATCCAGAGGGGGCCTGAGCCTCCATCTCGAGCCAGAAGCAGGACTTGGTAACGTGTAAGAGTCTCCTATATGGTTCCAGTGTTTAAATTTGGGAGGGTCACAGAGACCAGCCGAGGCTTGGCACTGTGAGAGGTCAGGAAAGACCATTGGTGGAAGTGCACCTCGGTTGCAGTGAAGACCCAAGGACTGCAGGGGTCATAGAGAGAAGCTGAGGCTTTGCACCAAGAGAGGTCAGAAGAGACCATTGGTGAAGGTGCTGCCTCAGTTTCAGGGGCAACCCCAGCCTTTTGAAGATGCCGGGACCAGGGGATGACCACCAAAAGCAGCAGTAGGTGTGGAATGGAGCTGGCCTGGGTCTGTGAGATGAGCTTTGTGTGTCACGGATGGCAGAGTCAGAGAGGGGGAGCTGCCAAAACCCTTCGGAGACCAGAAGATCGTGAGTGAATCCCAGGTGTCCAGCCTTGAGCTACTTGCTGGACTTAGGTTTTGTTTGAGTGTGCCTGATTCTTCCCTTTGAAATAAGACAGTACTTGTTTTGGATTTTACAGCAGCCCACAGTAAGAGACTTTTAATGGACTGTGAACTTTTAAGTGTTTGGACATTTTAACGACTGTGGGGCTTTTAAGGTTGTACTATCTTAGGTTGATTCATGTTAACATCATACTTTGGAGATAAGAACTGGAAAGGTGGTGGTTTAATAGTGATGTGTTTTGTGTGTCAAGTTGACAAAGGGTCAATTGTGCTGGATAGCTTTAGTGTCAACGACACACCTGGGTTGAGGGAGCCTCAATTGGGGAATTGGCTCCATTGGATTGGCCTGTGGCCACGTCTATGGAGTATTGTCTTGATTGTTGAGCAGTGTGGGAGGGCCCAGCCCACAATGAATAGTGCCACCCTGGGCAGGTTGTTGTGTACCGTATAAGAAGGCAGGCTGGGCATGAGCCAGAGGAGCGAGCCAGTGAACAGCATTCCTCCATGGCTTGTGCTTCAGCTTCTGCTCAGGTTCCTGCCCTGAGTTCTTGCCTTGGGCTCCCTGAATGATGAACTGTGTGACACAGGAGATGTAAGCTGAATAAACCCTTTCCCCCCAAAAAACAAAACAAAACAAAACAAAACAAAAAAAACCCCTGAATTTCATTTCCTTTAACTTTTTACTTGGCTATTGGAGACTTGAACCCCACATTCAGCTTCCACTGCATGCCTGACATCCCTAAGGGCTTGAAGCAATGAAGTCAATGTAAACACAGAGAGAAAGATTCACCTTCTCCTAGATTCTTTGATCAAATACCCTGTAGCCTAGTAGTGGAAGGAAATTGTTTATTTGTAGCCAATGTTCTTCATAGCTTTTAGCTGTATAGCTAGAGCTTAGCTGTGGAAGCTGACTAACTCAGGATATGGGTCACTGTTGATTTCTGAGGACTCTACAATTGTCCACTGTCTGGAACCTAGAAGGAAGAAATGATATACTTATTTCAGTGACAGTGATGCTCTATAATAACTGTACTGAAATTGTGGGACCTCTACTGAAGGACAGTGGTAAGTGAGCCCCATACTCCTTTAGATTAATTGGATATGGACTCCATAAACTTGCTGAGTGCACTGGCTTATTGTTGCTTAAAAATTCCCTTTCAGTTACAGTTTTATTTTATTTCAAATACTTAAAATCTTTTATTGCAAAACATCAAAATCACCTCTTTATTTAAAAAAAAACCTGTTTTTCATATTTATGTTCTTGTACGAAGTGGCCTAAGATTTCCCATGTCACCAGAATGATGAAAAGCATTACATTTTTTTTTGTTTTCCCTCTAGCCCCAGCTGGCCTGGAACTCACTCTGTAGACCAGGCTGGCCTTGAACTCACAGAGATCCCCCTGCCTCTGCGTCCCAAGTGCTAAATATGGATTTTCAAGTACCATTAATCAAATTTACAAGATTCCTTCCTTCCTTCCTTCCTTCCTTCCTTCCTTCCTTCCTTCCTTCCTTCCTTCCTTCCTTCCTTCCTTCCAGAGATAGTGTCTTCCTGTAGCCCCAGCTGACCTGAAATGCCCTATGTAGACCAGGCTGTCCTTGAACTTACAGAGCCACCTGCTTGTGTCTCCTGAGTGGTGGGTATAAAGGCAAGAAGCAGCATGCCCAGTTTAAGATTGTTTTCCTATGCTTTGCTTGTCAACTTACCTGGTAATTCTTTTACACCCTAAAGTGGAAATGCCCACCATACAATATGTTGATGGCATTCATTGGATGAGAATTAATCTCATAATAAATCTCAAACACTTTAAAGTACTGTAATCAAGAGAATATATAATTAGGCATGTACCCCTTCCATCTGGTGTGTACTCTGTAACTACTGTATATGAGTGAAGTATGTATTCATATTTTAGAGTAATATAAAATTAAAGGAGGAAAATGTGAATTCATAAACATAAAAAATGACAGAGAGGAAGATTCAGGACAGTTACTGCAGAGTGCATGATCTGGGGTGATTTTTTAAGTTCATTTGTATGACTTATTACATTTATTGACTTATGTATATTGAACCATTCTTGCATGTCCAGAATAAAGCCAATTTGATCATGGTGCATGAAATTTTTGATATGTGTCTTTATATCATTTGGAAATATTTTGTTGTAACCTTTACATCTTAGTTCCTTATGGATATGAGCCTATACTTTTTCTTTTTATCGTTTTTTCTTTACCTGGTATGAGTATTAACATAATGATATTGTCACAGAAGGAGTTTGGGACTCTCTCTCTCTCTCTCTCTCTCTCTCTCTCTCTCTCTCTTCTGTAATTTTCAATAAATAATTAAGTACTGTTGGTTGTAGGTCTCCTTTGAAGGCTTGGTAAAATTCTTCTGTGAATTTATCTTCTTCAAGTGGGTTTATATTACTGTTTTGATTTTCCTGATTTATTATGGGTCTGTTCAAATTTTTGATCTATTCATAGTTTAACTTTGGTAGTTCCACTGAATTTGGTAATCCATCCTATTTTTGCAGCTTCCAACTTACTAAAATATAGATTTTTTAAATATTCCTTACAATGTTATGCATCTACTTGTTGTCTGATGTGAATTTTTCCTTTTCAGCTCTGATTTTGTTGATTTGGATTTGTTCTTTATTTCTTTGTGTTAGCTGGACTAATGGTCTGTCTAGATCTATCGTTTGAAATAACTAACTCTGAGATTCATTAACTCTTTGTATTATTCCTTTGTTTACATTTCATTGATTTCTGGTTAAAGTTTTGTTTAGATATTCCATGAAATTCCAACTTTATTTTTGTATTTGTTTTTTAGTTTTAAGGATATTTTAATTTTAGAATATTCAAAAGTAGAAGTCCTGTATACACAGTTCCATCAAGGGTATTAAATGTGATTAACATTTGAGATTGTCTTTTTTTAGTAATGCTTTTATTGATGTTTTGTGTATTTCAGACATCATTTCTCAGTTCAGTTTAGACATATTCCCCTTTCCCTTCTCCCCCACCCCACCCCACCCCAGATCATGCACTGTATCATAACTGTCCTGTATCTTTCTCTTAGTCTTTTTTTTATGTTTAGGAATTCACATTTTCTTCCTTTAATTTTTTTTTTTTTGAGACAGGGTCTCCCTGTAACCCCAGGTGGCCTGGAACTCAGTCTGTAAACCAGGATGGCCTTGAACTCAGAGTTCCACCTGCCTCTGCCTCCCAAGTGCTAGGATTAAAGACATGCATCACCACTCCTGGCTCCTCCTTTAATTTTATAGTACTCTAAAATATGAATACATACTTTCCACTCATATAGAGTAATTACAGTCTGAAAGTAAGTGGTGGATCAATTCTAGAATCCATTAAAATATTTGCATTATTACAACATAGGTGCTTTCAGATAAACAGAAATATAACAATAATGTTGTTCAGATTGACTTTCATCTGGGGATTTGGTGTTAGCATCCACAAATGAGGGACACCATTCACCTCTTGTTTTTCTGGGACTGCATTACTTCATTTAGCATAATGGCTTCAATTTCCACCCATTTACCTGCAAAGTTCATGATGTCATCTTTCTTTACCACTGAATAGCACTCCTTTGTGTAGCTGTACCACATTTTTGAAATCCACTCGTCAGTTGACGGGCATTGGGTTGGTTCCAGCTCTTTCTTCACTATTGTGAAGAGAGCTGCAATAAACATGGATGTGCATGTATCTTTGAAGTAGGAGTCTTGTGGGTATATACGTGGAGTGGTATGACTGGGTCAGGTGGTAGGCTCATTTTGAGTCTTTTAAGGGTTCTCTACACTGCTTTTCATAATGGTTGTACATGTTTGCATTCCCAACAGCAGTAGATGAGTGTCCCCCTTTCCCCACAACCTCTCCAGCATTTGGTGTCTTTGGTTTTCTTTATCTTAGCCAGTCATATTGGAGTGAGATGATATCTGAGAGTGGTTTTAATTTGCATTTACTTAATTATTAATGATGTTGGACACTTTTTAGATGTTTCTCAGACATCTTTACTTCCTCACTGGTGAAGTCTCTGTTTAGCTCTTTACTCCATCTTTTGAGTAGGTCATTTGTTTTCTTCTTCGTTTTTTGAGTAGTCTATATATTCTTGACATTAATGCTCTGTCAGATGAATCACTGGTGAAGATTTCCTCCCACTCTGTGGGTTTTCTCTTCACTTCCTTGTTTGTTTCCTTAGCTGTACAGAAGCTTTTGAGTTTGATAAGGTCCCCATCTTATCTTTTTGGTACGGGTTTCGTTGTTCTACCTTTTCAGAGTTTTAATTGAGGTGTTAAATCATGTATTTATGTTCTGTCTTTAAATTGTACACACTTTATCCATAAGCGTTCCATTTAGGACTTCTTTTAATGTGTCCTGGAGGTTTTGTTGTATTGTTTCATTATTTTCTTTTAGTTCTAAGACTTTTATTTCTCTCTTGATCTCTTCATTGACTCATTCATCATTCGCTAACATGTCCTTTAATCTCCTTGAGTTCATGTTGTTACTAAAGCTATTTTTAAGCTTTATTGAATTGTAGTTTGATAGAAAACATGGAATTATTTCCATGTTCTTACACTTGTTGAAGTTTGCTGTTTCCCAATATGTGGTCTATTTTAGCGACACTTTTATGGGCTGCTGAGTTGAATGTACTGTTAGGAAGAATATTCTGGTAGGTCCATTTGATGTTGATATTCTTTTTTTTTTAAAGCGCTTTTTTTTTTACTTAAATTTTTTTTTATTTATTTCTGTATGTGTATGAATGTATTGTCTGCATGTAGGTCTGTGCACCCATGTCGTGCAATGCCACAGAGGTCAGAAGAGGGTGTTGGATTGCCCTGGAACTGGAGTACTCCTGGAATTGGAGTTACAGACGGTTCTCAGCTGCCATGTGGGTGCTGGGGATCAAACCCGGGTCCTCTGTAAGAGCGGTCAGTGCTCTTAACTGCTAGGCCATCTCTTCAGCCCGATGTTGATATTCTTTAATTTAGATATTTCTCTGTTTATTCTTTGCTCAGATGACCTGTCTGTTAAAGAATGCAGGGTTCTGAAGCTACATACTATTGCTTAGTTGGGGAATTTGTTGCATATATATTCATGATTGTAATGACTTATTTGTCAACTATTCCTTTGTTCAGAATGAACTGACCTTCTTATCTCTTCTGAGTAAGTTGATTTTGTCAAATATTATAATAGTAACACCTGTTTGCTTATTAATGCCTTTTGCTTGGGATAATTTTTCCATTCTTTCACTGTACAGTGGTGACTATCCTTGAGAGTAAGATGAGTTTCTTGTCAATGTCAAAAAAGATGGATTTTAATTCCTAATTTATTCAACTAGCCTGTGTCTTTTACTGTGGAGTTGAGCTTATCAATAGAGTTTTTATCGAAAGTTGTGTATTCGGCTGGGCGTGGTGGTGCATGCCTTTAATCCTAGCACTTGGGATGGAGAGGCAGGTGGATCTTTGTGAGTTCAAGGCTAGCCTGGTCTTCAGAGTGAGTTCCAGGCCACCTGGGGTTACAGGGAGACCCTGTCTCAAAAAGGACCAAAAATAAATAAATAAGGAAAATAAAGTTGTGTATTGATTATGGTCATTTATTTCCTTTTTTATGTTCTTGGTTCATATCATGTGTTCATATTTTGTGTTTTTGTAATTATATCATTATGTGTTTCCTTCTGTTGGGTTTTGGATATGGTATTCCTTTCTTCAGTTTGTTTTTCAATTGCTTTGATTATTTTTTTGTGGAGATGGTTTGGTGGACATACACTTTTCAGCCTATTAATATCATGAAAGATTTTTCTTTCTCCTTTGACTATGATAGATAGTTTTGATAGGTAAAAGTATTCTATGTTGGCAGCTATGGTCATTCTAACTTGGAATTCTTTGCTCTAGGTTCTTTTGCCTGTTTTCATTTCTATTATTTTTCTTTCTTTTGTCTATTATAACTTGCATTGAAAAGTAAGCTTTAATTCTGATGGGTTTTCCTTTATATGTAACTTGTTTTTCTCTATCAGCTTTTAGTACCTTCTCCTTAATTTAGTGAAGTATTCTTCTTCTATAATCCTGTTGATCTTGTCATTGTCCTTTATCTGAGATTATTCTCCTTCCTCTATCCCTATAATTTGTAGATTTGTTCTTTTCATGGTTTCCCATATTTCTTGGATATTCCATTCTTGTTTTTTTTTCTTTTTTTTTAATATCCCTTGCTTGAATAGTGAAGTTCTACCTTATCTTCCAGACTTGACGTTCTGTTTTCTGTTTGATTCTTTCAGTTTGTGAAGATTTTCCTGTCATTTCAATTTGGCTTACTGAGATTTTCAGGTCCATCTTCATCTTCAATATTTCTATTTATTTTATGAATTCTCTTTTCATTTACTGTATTGTGTTTGTCATTTCATTTAGCCATATATATTTGTATTTTATTAAGCTTCAGTCTGGTGTTCATTCCTATTCTCTATGTGTCCTTTGAGTTGTTTGTGTGTTCTTTAAAATCCTTAAATTAAGGGTGGGGGGAAGGGAAAGGGATATATGCCTGAACCGAATTGGAAAATGATGTATGAAATACACAAAGCATCAATAAAAAAAAAGAATAAATTAACAAAATTAAAAAAATAAATCATTAAATTATTCTTTTATTATGTTTATGATTGTTCTAATAAGTTCTGTGTCTTGGGGTTCATGTGAGTAGTTCTTATTTAATAACATTTCTATAGAACTGGTGGGACTATATTATCTTTGTTTTCATATTATTTGAGTTCTTGCATTGTGACTTGGGCTTATAGACCTTGTTGTTGGCTATATGCCTGATATGAAATTCTAGCCTGCTTTTGTTGAGTTGAAGTTTGGTTATGTTTTTACAATTGCTGTATCTTGGTTGCTTTCTGATCATTTCTGACTAGTTATTTGGCCTGTGCTTCAGGTACTTAGTTTTGATTTTTTTTTTACTGGAGAGACCAGATAGTTCCAGTCAGGCTACTTGGGAACTCTGTGAATGGACCTAATCTTAAAGCAAGAAGATGGTGACCAATTTCATGGGTTCTGACCAGCTAGGCAGGGTAGACCGGAGCCCTGCAGCCTGCTCAGGTTTTATGTGAGTACATGGCTGCTGGGAATTTTAACTCAGGTCCATATGCTTGTGTGGAAAGCACTTTACCAATTTTACTTACTGAGCCAGTTCCAGCCTCTAATGAAACATTATATATGTAGGCAGTCTTTGCTTTGCAGGGTGCCGTATTGGTGGTTATGCATGCATGTGGGGATAGAATCTTCTGTTCCTTAGTTTCTGGGGTAACTAACACTTATGAAACTGTTCTTCAGAGTTGTGTATATAGCTGAAAATTTCAAATTTTAGTTGACTTATCTTTATTTCTTTTTATATTTTTTTTCTTTTTTTTTTTTTTCTTTTTTTCTGTACATCACACCAAGATTTTGCTGCTTAGGTTCAAGTACTATAGCAAATGATTCTTGGATCCTGTGTCAAATGGTTTAAAATGCCTAAATTATTTGGAGATATGCAAGCAGATATTGATTTAGCAAGAAAACGTAAATTCTATTAATGCCTTGATCTTTTCTTCCACACACTCATGATATAAGAAATTGAGATAAATATTTACCAGGCCTACCCATGTAGGTATGATGATGTAGTACACTTTAGAAAGTATCATGTAATATTTTTGATAATCTACAAAAACCAACAGCAAAATTGTGTATTGTCAAATTATTCTCTACCTATATAAGCCAAATATTTTCTATTCATAAAGTTCTTCAACAGAAGATATATATTATTTTTCCTAAAACATAAATCTCAGGATTTTGTACATTGATGGTAAGGTTTAGATACAGAATGAGCAACCTATAAAATTATTTTATGTTATTTAGTTGAAAAGATAAAAAAGATCCCCTGTAATAAACTGATGTATCATTGCATGTGTTCCTAAATATGACCATTTTCTTTCTATAATATTTTCATTCAGTTTGATTCCTTCCTCAGCACAAGCATAATATACAAGTAAGCATATTTTAGTTATAAATGGTTAAGACATGTATTCAGTTGTTCCATTGGCTTCATTTTCTTTTCTTAATTTATTTATTTATTTTTATTTATTTTTTATTTATTTTTTATTTTTTTATTGATGCTTTGTGTATTTCATACATCATTTTCCAATTCAGTTCAGGCATATATCCCCTTCCCTTCCCCCCACCCCACCCCTACCCATCCCAGATCATGCATTCTGCCGTAAGTTTTCTGCATCTTTCTCTGCTTTTTTGTTTTGTTTTGTTTTCATTTTTTTTAACAATAAGTGATAATTTGTGAGTACAAGCATCCTTCATGTAAAACCAATTTGCAAGCAGTTGTGCCCAAACCCACACAGCTCATGGGTCCCACCATCCAGCAGGGGGGGCTTGTATGTTCAATCAAGTTGATCAAATGAGTGTCCAGTCTATATTGTTGTAGTTTCACCATTCACCCCAATCGCAGCCCTTACATTCTACCACGCCCCCTCTTCCGCAGATTGTTCCCTAGGCTTAGAAAAGGGGCACAGGTGGATGAGAAGCAAAACAGTCTACTTTCTCTGGAGCTGTTGTCTTGGTCTCTAGTCAATTCTGGCTGTTTTCTTTCATGGGCTGCCAGCTTGTCCAGGCATAACCTTTCGATCCTACTAATGAAGCACATGCAATTAGATATATAGGTATTTAAACAGTATAATATATAGCCTTTCGATCCTACTAATGAAGCACACGCAATTAGATATATAGGTATTTAAACAGTACTAATTGTTATGGTAGGTTACTTTGGTATAGACACAGATGTTTGGATGGTATGTTAATCCATGAATTACATTTTCTTCTGTTAAGTATGACAGGGTCTTCCTGTGGTTTATAACATCTCCTAACCATTAGAGGATGTAAGCTTGTGGCATCAGCCGTGGGTTATTCCTCCAAGGAGAGAGCTAATAGCCAATTAGATTTGGGATATACAGACATATGGCTGCCACTGCTGCACAGTATTTCCAGGCAGATGAGGTGTAGCTGGTGCTGACGGAGGAGTCTTGCTTGACTCAAGGAGACCTATATTTGCTTTATTGGTTTAGTGGCCTTTGGTAACACTCTCTGGCATTCCAGAGACCATCTGTATACTTGCAAGTGCGGTCTCCATACATCTTTCCCATGTTTATATCAGGTCTTCAACAGCAGGGCCTTATCGCCTCTCTTCCTGCAGATATCCCAGTTTGGAGGCAAGGAGCCTTTACCTTTTGTGGGGGCTTGGATCCCCTGGCCAACATCTCCTTGGTAGAATAATCCATTGTTGATGTCAGAGCTCCTGTATTAATATATTTTGCTTAAGTGCATAGCTTAAGGAGACTTTAGCATTATATTTGGTTCTGAATAGAGAATAATCCTTTTCACAGTTTCTATGTCCATTAGTCAATTAAAGAAGGCAGTTTTACCGATTTTACAAGAGAATACCTCTATAACAGCTGGCTCCAATCTACAGCTGGAGAACGACCTCATCATCATCATATTTCTCCTTATTCTATGGGGGGGAGTTAAGAAAGTCTCTTGTATTAAAACCTTTGCAGCACCTAGAAGGTAAGCTTCGTTAGGATTCATTAAAAATAGTTGTTACTAGTAGGATCCAGAGAGGGGCCTGATGTCTGCAGCAATCTGAGGCATTTCTTCCCTTCAATGCCCAGAGGAGTCAATCCTTCTGCTGGCACTTTCTGGTACATCCTACTCACTGCAAAGCTGCATTTTCTTTCTCAGCTATTAAGTTGGTGATACTCTGGCCTGTTGGAACATACAAATCCTTTCCCATAGTTAGTTTTAAGATTTGGATTGCAAGGTTTTTTTTATTGTACATTTAATACAACAGTTCTTAATCAAATTTACCCCCCATATAAGCCCCCACACATCTCCCCACCCACCGCACTGTTTGCATTCCACCAAACATGTTAAGTCCTGTCCCTTGAGCATTTGTACTCAGATGTCCTTTGGAGTCTAGTCAGCCTATCAAGAGGTCATAAGTATGGTGTGCTCTCCCTCACCCAGTAATAATCAGTCTCCAATACTTCCAGGGCTAGGGCTAGCCCATAGCTCATTTCCCTCACTCTACTCTGGGCCCTTTTCTGAGTGGTGTGGGTTTGGGACATGCTGACACCACAGAGACCTAGAAAACTCTGTTTTCTTATGATCAACCCTGGCTCTTATAACCTTTCTGCCTCTTCTTCCACAACACTTCCTGAGCTGTGGGTGGCTGAGGTTTAATATAGGAGTCCTATCCAGGGACACAATCTGCAGTCTCTTATTCTCTAAAACAAAGCCACGTGTGGCCTTCTGTGTGCATTGTACACTGTAGTATAAGGAAGCTTTGCTGATGAGAGGTGAGGGATGAACCAACATTCTCTCTACCCCTGTTCCAGTATGTTCCATGAGCCTTAAGTTCAGGTTTCCACTGTGGATATGTTACCTAGTGGGCATCTCTTAGACATACATTCCCTGTGTTTGACCAGTTGTGGACCTCTGCAGTAATGTCTATCTGTTGCAAGAAGAAGCTTCATTGATGAGTGGTGTATAGTATAGTTGTTTATAAATATAAAGTTCCATATGTAGCATATGGTAAGAAATTTCGTCTAGAGATATGATAGACATAGGGTTTTCTCTAGGAACTATAACTTCTCCAGCAATGTGCAGATGGCTTTGATTATATTGCTGCCCATAAGAGGGCTTTAAATCCAATTAGATAACTATTTATAACTCCCAGATAATAATTTTTGTGTAGATTAATGGACTTTTTTCTGTGAAAATTCCTACATTTATATTGCTTTTCAATCTAGAGTAATCTTTCTTTTTTCTTTTACATGAGTTAAGTACATTTTATTATCTGCATAAAATACACATTGTGTATACATGCTACAAAATATCTATATGAACATGCATGGGAAAAACCACTCATACGTTTTTGTGAAATACTGTTTTCATTAAGGTATAGATGAAATTAAAATTCTCCTATGGTTATTAATCTACATTTATTTCAGATAAAATTGTTAACCGTCTTGTTAAAATGTATTACTTTAATAAAATTTCCAACCATTTTCTTTTTTAATTAATAATTTTTAACTTTATTATATGTGTATGGGTGTTTCCCCAGAATATAGCTAAGTGTACCCGTGTTGTACAGCGCCCTTGAAGGCCAGAAGAAGACAGAAGATACTTGGGATTAAAGTTACAGATGGTTCTTAGCCACCATGTGGGTGCTGGGAACAGAACCCAGATCCACTGTAAGAGCACTGTTAACTGCTAAACCATCTCTCTAGCTCCTCTAACCATTTTCTAACCAGCAAGTTACTTGAGTATCTTGAGTCAAATTATTTCCAGATTTATTTATTGATTGATCGATTTATTGATTTATTCACTTATTTGGTCTTTTTGAGACAGGTCCTTCTGTAGCCCCAGGTGGCAAAGAACTCACTATGTAGACCAGGCTGGCCTTGAACACACAGAGATCTGCCTGCCTCTGCCTCCAGAGAGCTGGGGCTAAAAGTGTAGACCACCACACCCAGCTCACACCACTATCTTGATATTCACACATAAATTATTTTATTGTTAATTCACATAAATATAAATGTTAATCATTGCATTTAGTATATATGTAGTGTAGATTTTGTGTGCAGTGTTTCACATAAGTCATTGTTATAAGGAAAAGGGTTTTCTTTATTGATGTTTTGTGTATTTCATACATCATTTTCCAATTCAGTTTAGGCATATATCCCCTTCCCTTCCCCCCCACCCCACCCTACCCATCCCAGATCATGCATTCTGCCGTAACTTTTCTGCATCTTTCTCTGTTTTTTTTTTGTTTGTTTTCTTTTTTTTTTTTAACAATAAGTGATAATTTGTGAGTACAAGCCTCTTTCATGTAAAACCAATTTGCGAGCAGTTGTGCCCAAACCCACACAGCTCATGGGTTCCCACCATCCACAGGGGGGGCTTGTATGTTCAATCAAGTTGATCAAATGAGTGTCCAGTCTATATTGTTGTAGTTTCACCATTCACCCCAATCGCAGCCCTCACATTCCTACCACACCCCCTCTTCCGCAGATTGTTCCCTAGGCTTAGAAAAGGGGCACAGGTTGATGAGAAGCAAAACAGTCTACTTTCTCGGGAGCTGTTGTCTTGGTCTCTAGTCAATTCTGACTGTTTTCTTTCATGGGCTGCCAGCTTGTCCAGGCATAACCTTTCGATCCTACTAAAGAAGCACACATGCATTTAGATATATAGGTATTTAAACAGTATAATATATAGCCTTTCGATCCTCTAATGAAGCACAAGCAATTAGATATATAGTATTTTAAACAGTACTAATTAGTTAGGGTAGGTTACTTTGGTATAGATACAGATGTTTGGATGGTATGTTAATCCATGAATTACATTTTCTTCTGTTAAGTATGACAGGGTCTTCATGTAGTTTATAACATCTCCTAATGTTAGAGGATGTAAGCTTGTGGCATCAGCCGTGGGTTATTCCTCCAAGGAGAGAGCTAATAGCCAATAAATTTGGGATATACAGACATATGGCTGCCACTGCTGCACAGTATTTCCAGGCAGATGAGGTGTAGCTGGTGCTGATGGAGGGTCTTGCTTGACTCAAGGAGACCTATATTTGCTTTATTGGTTTAGTGGCCTTTGGTAACACTCTCTGGCATCCAGGACCATCTGTATACTTGCAAGTGTGGTCTCAATACATCTTTCCCATGTTTGATCAGGTCTTCAACAGCAGGCCTTATGCCTCTCTTCCTACAGATATCCAGTTTGGAGGCAAGGAGCCTTTACCATTTGTGGGGGCTTGTATCCCTGGCCAACATCTCTTGGTAGAATAATCCATTGTTGATGTCAGGAGCTCCTGTATTAATATATTTTGCTTAAGTGCATAGCTTAAGGAGACTTTAGCATTATATTTGGTTCTGAATAGAGAATAATCCTTTTCACAGTTTCTATGTCCATTAGTCAATTAAAGAAGGCAGCTTTACCTATTTTACAAGAGAATACCTCTATAACAGCTGGCTCCAATCTACAGCTGGAGAATGAACAAATGTTCTCTATAATTTTGCTGTCATATAGGATCACATGGTAGCAATATCTTTCACCTATAGGATGATTTAATTTAAAAAATAAAGTTTGTTTCCCAAGTTAATCACATACAGTAACCCAAAACAGCATGGGTGAACTTGATGAAATCTGTGCCTTGATTCCACCCTATAGGTATGTATAATACAACTGCTTTTTTGAGACTCATGGGTCAAAAATAAAAACCTAAAATAAAAAAGGGGGATATAGATAGATATGAAAACTTTTTGTCAAAAAACCTTGCAATCCAAATCTTAAAACTAACTACAGGAAAGGATTTGTATGTTCCAACAGGCCAGAGTATCACCAACTTAATGGCTGAGAAAGAAAATGCAGCTTTGCAGTGAGTAGGATGTACCAGAAAGTGCCAGCAGAAGGATTGACTCCTCTGGGCATCGAAGGGAAGAAATGCCTCAGATTGCTGCAGACATCAGACCCCTTTCTGGATCCTACTAGTAACAACTATTTTTAATGAATCCTAAGGAAGCTTACCTTCTAGGTGCTGCAAAGGTTTTAATACAAGAGACTTTCTTAACCCCCTCCCCCATAGAATAGAGTAATCTTTCTGTATTCGGCTTTGCTTAATGTCTCGTTTTATTGTTTTTCCATTTTAGAAAGAACATGTGATGATTGTGTTTCTGTGTCTCACTTATTTCAGTAAACATGATACACTCTGGTTCTGTCCATTTTACTGCACACCATAGGGTTAATTTGTCTTTAGGGATGAAAAATCCTCTCTTACAAAAACACCCATCACATTTTCTTTATTTGTTGACATCCACCTAGGATGAGTCCCTATCTCAGCTCATATGAATGGCAATGTATTTCAACTACTAAAGAGGTGTTTGTAAGGTTCTAGACAAACTACAGAGTTTCAGCACACATATGTGTGCAGGTACCTCTTTTGTATGTTGATGTGCTAAAATGGGATAGATGAATAACCACATGGCAGTTATATTTTTATTTTTTTGAGAAATCTCTCTGTTGCCTTCCATAAAGTATGAATTTAAATTCCACAACAATGTATAAGAGTTCATTTTTCTACACGTTTATGAGCATTTTTTTTGGTCTTTTCGAGACAGGGTCTCCCTGTAGCCCCAGCTGTCCTCGAACTTACTCTGTAGACCAGGCTGACCTTGAACTCACAAAGATCTGCCTGCCTCTGCCTCCCCCAAGTGCTAGGATTAAAGGCATGTGCCACCACACCCGGCAAGCATTTGTTGTTTTTATCTTTTCATAGTTGGGGTGAGATCATTAATGGTTTGAATTTTACTGATGGGTAATATTGATCATATTTTCACATATTTATTATCTATATTAGTCTATTTTTTCTTTTTTTAATTGTTTTCTTTTCCTTTCTTGTTCTAACTTTTCAGATTTTTTTAATGGGTTAATAGCAACCTTATAGAATGGGTTTGAAAGGTTTCTCTACTCTCAGTTCTGTGGCATATTTAAAAAAAAAACCCTAGTGTTGTTCTTTTAAAAAATATCCTAACATTTAACAGAGGATTCCTCTGGCTCTGGGGTTTTCTTTCTGGAAAGCCTTTCTTTGTAATTTGAATCATCATTACTCATCTATTCATGTTTTTATAACATCTTGGCTTCATTTTGAGAAAATAATTATCAACTTAACACGAATCAAAATTTTTAGAGGAAAATGACTAGAGAAATGTTTGTTCAGTTTACATAAGCAGAAAATAGCAACACCAGACCTTTTAAAATGGATCCATGTATTGTGTGCATGTATGCAAGTGTACCCATGTCATGCAATTCTTGCAGAAGACAGAGGGGAACATTGGATCTCCTGGACCTGGAATTATGGACTGTTGCCAGCTTCCACATGAGCGTCATGATTCCAGCCAGGGTCTTCTGCAAGAACAGCCAGTGCTCTTAACCACGGAGCAATCTCTCCAGTGCCAACATCAGGCATTATAAGAAAACTGGGGCAAGCCAATCTGACTTCCATAGGTTGAAATGTGATACTGAGTTTCTTCTTCCTTTCTTCTACTGAATGCTTTTCTTGTGAAGAGTCGAACAAAACAATATATCACAAATAAGTCCTTGAAGACAGACCAAAAAATTCCTTTCAAGTCTGTGTTGGTGTACCAATGCCTTCCCTGGGCTTCCTGATGAATTTAAAAGTATGGGTGAAGGGTTATAGATAGGAGCTTAGGTGCCTCAAAGGCAATTGCATAGATGACAATTCACCAAGCTGCATCTCTGGGGATTTTGTACGGCTTGTAGGAAACTACATCATCGAGTCTCCTCCCAACCAGCAATGTGTCTTCCGTGAAGGTTTTGTCAGTCTCCTGAGTTTCCAGAGCCAAGAGTCTTAAGCTACTTGTGAGTTTCATGGACCTCTGAGCCTCTCTCCTTCCTGCAGGAGAGAATGGCAAAATCAGGAGCGAGCAGCCGCAGAACATTTTTCTAAGACTTCATCTTTTTTTTTTTTTTTTGAATTTCCTTCAAATGTGATTGTAATGTAACCATTCCACATTACAGCTATACCTGAATAAACAGTATGACTCCTAACTTTAACTTTTAAGAGAGGGCTGGAACACAGAGGTCAACTGTACCTCCAGATGTCTCCTGGAACTGCGCTGTTGAGCCAGCTCTCACCCATAATTTTATTCACAACCATTTCTACAGCTTCAAATTGGGAACCACAAACCCAGATCCACGTTTATCTTATTGGACAATCCTGCCCTTTCATCCCTTCACCTATAACATCCCATAAACACAATCCTCACTGTTTTCCCTGAAGATGTGCTGCCTTTCAGCACTTTGATTTGTTATTTCTCAACCATAAACACATTTATTCAGTATATTGGCTGCAGCACAAAATTGAGGCTCTAAGGGGTCAAGGTCAGGTTCCCAGGTCACAAGAGCTCATGGCTCAGTGAGTTTGTTTGAGGTAGGGTTTTGGTTGCAAGGTTAATTAAAATTCATTATTCCAGATTCTGTCAATGTTATAGAAGTCATTCTTGCATGTTATATTGTAGGCTATTTCTGCTTCAATTAGCTGTGCTTATTTCCATCTTATCCATTGCTTCCCTTATCACTTTTAAGTTAGTATTACTTTTCTGCTTCAAATTTGTTGAAACTATGTACTTCCCCAAATTTTACTTTAATATAATGGTGCGATAAATTAGACTTTCTTTTTAACAGACTGGCCAAAGATATCAGACGTCAGATGCCTCCACCAATGGTGCTTCTGATGGGAGGGGGAGCTACGGATCCAGCGAGCCCTCCTAACTAGCCTTCCCCTGGGACATGTTAGAGGAGCACCTAAGTGGCCTTATAAATGAAGATTTAGAAAGATCTGCACCATCTCCATGCTGTCTGCATGGCGGGTCTCCTCTGAGTGGATCCGAAGAGGACAAACCTCCATCTTATTTCAACAGCTGTACTTTCCTTTCTGTTTTAACATACTTAATATTTATTTACTTATTTATGTTTATTTTGTGTGTAAGTGTTGCAACAGCAGGTTATGTGAGTGCACCCATGTGTACATTGCCCACAGAGGCCAGAAGAGGGTGTCAGTTCCCATGGAACTGGAGTTACTGATGGTTGTTATTTGCCATATGGGTGCTGGAAACTGAACCTGTGGTCTCTGCAAGAACAGCCAGAACTCTTAACCACTGAGCTATGTCTCTAGCCATTTAAAATACTTTTGTTTCTCAATGGTGGCAGTGAGTACTTCTTGAAGGTTTTTTTTTTTTTAAGTTAATTTCTTGACTAGTAAATTTAACTCTTATTTCTAGGAGAGTAATGCTGTAAGTCTGAAATTTTCACTGGATATCTGTTCTGATAGCTTTAAATGTAATGAGTGGATTAATTACTCACTACTATCGATTGATTGACTGACTGAAACAGTGCTGCTGGTAGCCTGGGTTTACCTTGAACTTGATATGTAGTTGAGGGTAAGCTTGAACTCCTGATTACCTGCCTTTACTTCTGAGTGCCAGGATTATTAGCCATATGCCACTGTGCCAATTATCATGTTGTATATGAATGCAGTGATACTTCTACACATTCATTAACATCTTATTTCATTTGTATAAATGATAAGTAATATAAATACCATGACTCCTCTTTTCAAAATACTCTTTTTAAACTTTTTTCTTTTTAATATTTTATTTATTTATTTTTATATGTATGAATGTACTGTCTGCCTGTGTGGTTTGTGCACCTGTGTCATGCAATGCTGCAGAGGTCAGAAGAGGGCGTTGGATTCCCCGGAACTGGAGATGGTTTTCAGCCACCATGTGGGTGCTGGGGATCCAACTCGGGTCCTCTGCAAGAGCAGTCGGCGCTCTTAACTGCTAGGCCATCTCTCCAATCCCTTAAACTTTTTTTCTTTTATTATGACATACTTCATTAGCCTTTGGGACTCTCATACAGTGTATTTTAGTCACATTCATCCCTTGACTAGGATATTTATCTACTCTATTCATAGACTCAACTAAAGGGAAGATTTTATTGCAATAGTAAGATTGTAAACAAGTTTCCTTTGTTAGTCCTCCTCTTTTCATCTTCATGTGTCTCAATTCTTCAGTTGTGATGAAATTATATATATGCATATTTTTATTTATTTATCAGCTTATTTAAGAAGAACCTCTGATTAATAATCCTTCCATTTCGGGGTCTTGAGCGCTAGGACAGTTGGTGTTCATCATGACATGAGACCCGGGCAGGACTTTTAATCCTGAGAAAATAGTGCATTTTATCATTTGAGATATTAATGTGAGCGCTTTGATACTGAAAACATTTTTATTATTTCCTGTATAACACAGAAGTACTGACTTACATAATGCATATATAAAAACATTTATTTTGATGGATTAATTCTTGATCATAGAATACAATTCTATGGTTCTCAGAAAAATGTATGTTAACTTTGTTCATGATAAGAATTTTCCTTTAAAATTACATGTTATATTGGTGGTATAAATATACCACTGATGTCCAACTTGATGAACCAACAAGTTTTATTGGTTACGTATAGGAATATAAGTGAGAGGTTACTTACATGAATGATTCAAAGACAGTATCATAATTGAAAGCTCGCCCTAGCATGGATGGCAGCTCATGAAAGCTGGAACCGGACCCAGAGGACAAAATGCAGGCAGCTAGATAGATTGGACATTGTCTCTTCCAGACAGCTCAATTGAGCCGAGCCTCTCTTAGGCAGTTTGGTTTGCCTGAGAATGTCTCTCAGTCCTTATGGCTTATACATGTTTAGAAAGGGAGAGGCCCAGTGAACCTGGTCAGTTTCTGGGACTGAAGCTTTTGAATTGTTTACTTCCTGGACTAAACAAGCTTCCCTGAAGGATAGAATGCTTTACCTTCTCTTAGAATAGCCTTGTCTAAAGAACTTTCCTTGCAGGATGAAATGTTTCACCTCCACTTAGAAAATCCAAAGTCTTAATGAGCTTCCCTACAAAATAGATGGCTTTATCTTAGAGGAAATTGTAACAACACATACAATGTAGATACTTATGAATATGTGTGTGCATGTATTTAAAGTCCCAAAGACAACCTAAGTTGTCATATCCCAGGTATCACCTCTCTCTCCAGTGAAGGATCTCTCTCTCTTTCTCTCTATCTATATATATACATATATATATATATATATATATATATAAATAGATCTATATCTATCTATCTATCATCTATCTATATAGAGAGAGAGATCATTATATATATAATATATATATATCGAGAGAGAGAGAGAGAGAGAGAGAGAGAGAGAGAGAGAGAGATCCTTCACTGGCACAGAAATTGCCAAATAGCTAAATTGGTTGGCAAGCAAGTCTCAGGATTCACCTGTTTCCAGCTCCCAAGTTCTGGGATTACATGCCTGTGCCACCATGTCTGGCATATTTTTTAACATGAGTTTTGATTATTGAATGTGGATTCTCATACTCACAAGACAATCACTTTACTGAACTATTTCCCCAGTCCTAGTATTTGATTTTGATATAATAAATACAGTTTGTTCAATTTTCTTCAAAAACAAGCATTATTATGTGGAAATGTTAATGTGAATTAACTTGAGACTGATCAGGCCCAGTGAGAAGAGTCAACCACACAGGAAGCAGAGAAAGTTTATCCTTTATTTCCTGTGAGCCTCAGATTGTTCTACCCAGTTCTGGAGAAATCGAAGCCTGGATAAAAAAATGCATGCAGATTTTTATAAGGTTTTTCATGCCATCCCTTGGAAGTGTCATATTTTTAGATTTGAGAATTCCAGCACAAAATTATACATGGATTTTAGGCTATTATAAGATATTTAAACACTCACCTTCTTACAAAAACAGATATTTTGGACAAGTGTAGGTAAGGGTTGTGACATTTCCCAATAACATGATATATTGTTGATCTCAGTACTATCTCAGCTATTTTAACAAATAGGACACAACACAGCAACTGAGCCCTTAAGACCACTGCAATACAGAGCATACTTCATATCTCATACACTATGGTTTTTGTGGCTTTTTTCATGTCCTAAGATAACTTAAAGCTTAAAGTGGAAAGTTCTTCTTTTGTATTGCTTTTAGACATGGACCTACAATAGAGGCTTATAAGGCTAAAACTTTAAAAGCAGTATTAAAATGCTCTGTTATCCTACATATATCAATGAACACATTTATTATTAAGCTTATTATTAAGAATACACAGGGTTCTTAACACACATCATATTTTTTAGTATCCACCACACAGAACACAGTTATCCTGACGCCATTTCATCAGGTCTACATTAGGTTAAATTTTCCTCAGCAGAGTGTAGAGGAAATCCACAGGCTTGCTTCAGTCTGTTAATTTCTGTTATCTGAAATACAGTGTGTAGAAGTTTCAAGCTTATTTTGCAAAGCTTCATGTTGGTTCCATATGTAGTCACTAGGCTAAGTTATAATAGCAAGTTAATTCTGGGCTGGAGAGATGGTCTAGCGGTTGAGAGTGCCGACCGCTCTTGCAGCGGACCCGGGTTCGATCCCCAGCATCCACATGGTGGCTGAGAACCGTCTGTAACTCCAATTCCAGGAGAATTCCAGTTCCAGGGGAATCCGACACCCTCTTCTGACCTCTGCGGCATTGTATGATGCAGGTGCACAGACCTACATGCAGACAGTACATTCATATACACAAAAAAATAGCAAGTTAATTCTTAGGCTTTTTAAAGAGTGGTGATTTTTCCAAGGTATGTCATGATCTTGGGTATTCCAGGACAGCATTTAAAATGTAAAAGACAAATTAATATACCTTGATCCACTTATTATAAAACATAATTCCAGTAGTTGATGGGAATATGTCAAGCATTTCAGCACAGCATCTGACACATTTGAAAATGATGTGACTCCACTGTGTAATGGCTCAGAAACTCACAGTTTGGGGGGAAGGGACTAGAAAAAGTTATTTGTCAGGTACAGACCATGCTGGAAAATGCTTGCCATTTGAGCTTCATGACTTAGAAGACACACAATTCCCATAAATACCCACTATATAAATATGTACATCTTCACTGAAAAGTAATGGTATAAACTGTTAAGATTCTAGTGCAGTGTCAGACTATTTGCCTCATAGAAACACACCTTTGGTAAATAACTCCTGAAATACTACTGGGTCCTAATAGCTAACATCTTACTGTGGGACATCATTCACCATAGGATCATGGCTACCTTTCATGTTGTATCAACAGATACTTTCCCATCTCACAGAGATCTGCCTAGCTCTAATTCCTGAGGGCTAGGATTAAAGGTGAGCCCTACCACATCTAGCATATAAACATATTTTATAATACTTTTATTGATGTTTTGTGTATTTCAGACATCATTTTTCAGTTCAATTTAGACATATTCCCCTTTCCCTTCTTCCACCCCACCCTAGTTCATGCACTCTGTCATACATGTTCTGCATCTTTCTCTCAGTCTCTCCAAAGTTTTCCTTTGCTAAAGTTTATTGTCCTAGGCAGAATTCAACCATATCAGTCTGTTCCTTGACCAAGTTCTCACACTGCTGTGTTTCCTTCCCAACTGTACCACTCCAAAGTATGCCCACATACATGTCATATACATACCAGGATTATGTACTCCAGGAATAAACTGTATGTTCACAATTTTCCTTTGATTTTATATTTTATAAATATGAATATATAACTTCTGCCCATATACATTAATTACCATATCTGAAAGTAAATGGTAAATTAATTCTGTGGCTCATTCATATTATAACATCACAGTTACTTTCAGATAGAAAGAAATATAACGATAACATTGCTCAGCTTGCCTTTCAGTTGGGGGATTTGGTACTAGCATCCACAAATGAGGGAAACCATTCCCCGTTTGTTATTTTGGGTGGGTACTATGTTACTTCACTTAGCATAATGGCTTCATAATGGTACATCTACACAATGGAGCTCTATGCAGCACTATCTGTAGTTGACTACTCTGTATAGAGACAGAGTTGCCATGAGGTAAACATAAACATGAAATCCAGGCAGTGACGACAAGTGTCAGCATTTGGCCATGGTTTTCAATGCATCAAGTTTAAGATAACAATTATAAGGAGGTATTTTTGGAACAATGGAATGAAAAAACATTTGGGATAAACTACAAAGTGTGAAAATCTTTGTGTCATGTCAGTATGCTCTAGAGATGAGGCATCGGTTGTGATTGATGATTTTTCTGTGTCTCTCTGCCAGCCTGTCCCATCCCAGCTCTCATGCAGGGATCACAAATGGAACAGTCCTGGTGGTAGGGATAGATATTATGTACACATGAAGACAACGATATAGACCCTCCCAGCAAGGCAGTTGCCATCTCTGGGACATGGTATGGCTAGTCTAGGGATTGCATCCTGCTAATCGGTAGGCATGGATGCCATGAATATCTACAATTCTGGCTGCTTTCCACTGGGGTAAGTAGCCTGAAGATTCTTTCTGTGCTTTTCTGAGTGCTTCTGTGCCTGTTAATTCTAGGAAGTAGGAAATCACAGCACTTGTGACCTGATAGATCCCAATGGTAAAATTCTGCCCTCTGTCTCCTTTTAGCAAACAAAAATGGTAGCCAACACGAGGGCACAAACAGAATTGGTATATTCTGAATTAGTTACATTCCAGGGCCTCAGAACTGTTTTATTTACTTCTTGTAAAAACGTCTTGATTAGGCCGAGCATTATCGAAAGTTGTGTATTCAGCTGGACGTGGTGGCGCACGCCTTTAATCCTAGCACTTGGGAGGCAGAGGCAGGCCGATCTTTGTGAGTTCAAGGCCAGTCTGGTCTACAGAGTGAGTTCCAGGACAGCTGGAGTTACAGGGAGACCCTGTCTCAAAAAGGCCAAAAAAAAAAAAAAGTCTTGATTAGATGCCATCATGTAGACTTGGTTACTAAGCAGAATCACATGGTGTGAAGGGCAGAAGGATTGTAGATGATGGAATGTTCGCTTCTCTATTGATAAAGCACTCTGATCAAAACCAACTTGTGGATGAAGGGCTTTGTTTGGCCTACACATCTTTATTACAGTTCATCATTGAGAAAAGCCAGGGCAGGAATTCAAAACAGGAACCTTCAGGCAGAAGCTGAAGCACAGGTAGATCATGGAGGAGCATTGCTGACTGGGTTGCTCCTCTGACTTGTCCTCATACTGCTTTCTTGTACACCCCAGGACGATAGGCCCAGTGGCGTCATCAACCACAGTACCCTGGGCCCTCTGATATCACTAAACAATCAAGAAAATGCCTCAATGACATGCCCACAGGCCACTCCAATGGAAGAAATTCCCCACTTGAGGCTCCTTCTTCCCAGATGAGCCAGGACAACTGAAACTATCTAGCACATTATAAAAGCCCTTTTCTCATCCCCTTAGACCAGTAATTGTTTCATTCCTTCTTGAAATGCTACACAATTTCATGCAAACTGAAAATTTAAGATTATCCCTTTACAACTGCTTTTCTAATCTCAGATTTCTGTCATGTCATCTAAGATTGTGACAGACTGGATCTGCAAGAGTATATTGCAGATTGACTGCTAACCAGCATCCCCGGGAAGCTCTCAAATAGCATAGGGTGGTGGCTAATGTGCAGGTGCTGCAGCCTTCAGACAATTCTGAGAATCAGTGATGCCCCTCCAAAATCCAGTCCCTGTTATCTTGTTAGCAGTGACAATGTATTACTGCAGTTCTTCCTTCCTTCCTCCTACTGATCAGTCATGTCTGAAAAAGAATATATCCCTTTTCTCAGAATGTGCTGTCAGAAATTCAGTGAAGACACAGCTGTTAATGAAAGCTCCTAGAAATTACTGATCCATACGTATTTATCATTTCTAATATTTGTATTAGTTAACTATTATAGTATAGATATATATTGTCCATATAAGTGTCAAGTTACTAAATAGCCATGATTTTATTCACATAGTGCATTTAAATTTGTGCTAAAATACATCAATCCATGAGAAGTGTTAAAAGACATAATTGTCCATCTGCTGAGCTAACATTTGTCAACGTGACATTTAATACTGACACAAACAGGCAAACAGTCCTACACAGCCTTGCCTAGGATATCAAAGGAAGTGTCTCCAGGTGGAAATTTTTTAATTAAAATTTGATTTAATGAAAATTATGAACCACAAAACAACTGTTTCATATCTAATGTGCAGACTATAAATAAATCTGTAAAGTCTAATATGAGAGGTTTTTGTTATCATCCCCCAGTTTACTATGATATATAAGTACATATTTCAGATTTGGTTCATTATAAATTATGCTCTTTCTTATCACTCACTTACATAATGTCTAAACAGGCCTATTTGCATTTTTGGGATAAAGCAGAGTTATCATTGCTATCTTTGATTTTAAATTCTCCACTTTAATTTGCATATAGCAATAATAGAAAGAATATTAGTTTGTATTTAGTGGGCTCATGTCATAAGGCAGTATCACATATTTAAGTCACTTGTGTATGCAATAAATAATTATCTTAATTTCATCAGTAAAGAATTATAGTGTAGAAATATAAAATACCTCATTCTCTACTTTATCATATGACTTTAAAAGCCCATAACTCTGATTGAAGCACCTTCTTTAACAATTGAACTAAAATTATGGTTAATACTCATTAAAATATTTTCGAGGTAGGGGCTGGAGAGATGGCCTAGCGGATAAGAGAGCCTACTGCTATTGCAGAGGACCGGGGTTCGATCTCCAGCACTCACATGGTGGCTGAGAACTGTCTGTAACTCCCATTCCAGGAGAACTCCAGTTCCTGGGGAATCTGACACCCTCTTCTGACCTCCACAGCATTGCATGACACGGGTGCACAGACCAACATGCAGACTGTTTGTACATTCATACACATAAATAAATAAAAAAAATAAAATAAAATAAAATAAAATAAAATAAAAAATAAAAAATATTTTTGAGGTAATTCCTGAGATAAAATGCTTAAGGTTTAAAAGATATATTTATATCCATGAAATTGTCATCATATTGTTTCCTTTGCTCAATAAGCATGTAGCTATCATGATTGAATAATATAGGAATTTTACAAATTATTATACATGCACTACCCATAAATCATGATATCACATAAATATATACCCTTATGTTTCAAATATTCTTTGAGAATGTGCATTATTCTTGACATAGATCATCAACAAAATTACTGTATAATCAAAATGTCAATTCTTCAGAACTGATATGACACTTTAGCCAATTTTCATTCCATTAAATTATTAATAGTTAAGACTATAGGTATCATCTTTCACATTTTACTAATTCTTTCAAAGGAAGCTATGCTCTCTTAGCTATAACTTATCTATAGATTATAGATCTGTGTTTAGTAAAAAAAATGGCATTAGGAAATTAGGATTTGATTCTTCTGAGGTTGAGACAAGACGAATAATCTGTGTGTTTAAAAGAAAAATCACTGAAAATTTGAAGGCATAAAGTTATTAGGAAAGGCCCAAGAATCTGATACTAAAAGAACACTAAGACAAAAATAGTATTGTAGCCGAAAGTTTAAGTGCTACTGAAAGCAGAATTTATTCATCACTCTGACTTCCCTGCTTTATCTTAGCGACATCATATAACATACAATAACAAGATTTCCCCCATGTCCAAGGTTGTTGAACTGGCTGCATCAGCCTAGTGTTAATATAAGAGGCATTAATTTTCTATGAACTTATTTAATTAAAATATTTTATTTAGTTTTTTATTTTATGTGTATAAATGTACTGCCTGCATGTTTGTAAGCACACTCATGTCTTATAATGCCCAAAGAGGTCAGGTGGAGGTGTTGAATACCCCTGGAACTGGAGTTAATGAAAAAATTTAAAAGATACCTATTCTAACTTCCCAATTCTTAATGTACTATTCAAAAAAGTGAATCTTTTATAATTTGTTTCTCATTGCAATCTCATTATTAGCCACCATGTGGGTGCTGGGAATCAAATTCGATCCTCTACAAGGGCACACAGGGCTCTTAGCAAATGAGCTGTCTTTCCAGCCTGTCTTTTACTTTTATTAAGCTTTTTGAAATTTCATACTTATTCTGTGAGTCTTGAGTATAATTTAGATTTATTATTTAGTTCAATTAGAAAACTCCATATTGGAGGAGATAAGTCAATTTACACCATCCCTGGCATAAACTTATACCATTCATGGTAAAAAGCATACCTTGCTTTCAGAGGGTGGCTGAGTATCAGTTCCCCAGTATAGCCAGTATAGCTGCAGCTAGTGTAGCTGAGTGAGAATGGAAAGGGGAGAGAGATTTTTGTCAAAGGAGGGCAGACTATGTTGCAGCTAGTATCACTTAATCTGACATTAGTGTTTTAAAATCCAGAAATTTCTTCCAATCACTTCAGAAAAAGAAAACGACAGAAAAAAATTAAAATGAAAAAAAAAAAAAAAAAAAAAAAAAAAAAAAAAAAAAAAAAAAAAAAAAAAAAAAAGGAAAATCTTTTTTTTTTTTGGTCTTTTGAGGACGGGTCTCCCTTTGTCCCAGCTGGTCTGGAGCTTGCTATGAGACCAGGCTGACCTTGAAACAGAGAGAATCTGCTGCCTCTGCCTCCAGAGTGCTGGGATGAAGGCGTTCACTGCATGTACAGGCCAGAAATTCCTTTTTCAAAAGAGAAAAATGTAAACACTATTTACAAGTTAATTAATGAAAATTTGAAATTGAGACCTATTTAAAATTCCTAGTGTCTTAAAGAAATTTATGCAATCTCATTGAAGTGATTTCAGAAACATGGGCCAAGAAACAGAGCTGTGGGTTTTTGTGGGTATCAAGGTGTTCTGAAAAAATATTACAA
>VZQC01011884.1:12144-27508 GCA_009823505.1 Rhizomys pruinosus | reverse complement strand
TATAATATATATTATATATATATATATATAAATAAAAACACTGTTAAAAAGCTTAAACACCTTTCGAAGCCAATCAGTTCTTGAGGTTTTTATCATCTACCTTCCGTAGCAGTGAAAATAAAGGGAGATACAGAAGAACCATTTTAAACCAAAGCCATGAAAGTGCATGGATGATTTTAAAGCAATAGAGTGTGCATTTCTCAAGTTAGCTTGATCCTGAATTAAAAGAATTTTAATTTTAATTTTAACACCTGCCAAACTTTGAAAAAAAAAAACAGTGCTAAAGAATTATGTTGAAAATCATTTGTTTTATTTTGTTTTTTGTCTAAATGAAATACTGCATATGAATGTGGGTAGCTTCCACTTCCAATTATACAAGGCCACAGCCTTGGCTTGAGGATGAATGGATGAAGGTTAAAGCACTTCTGTGTTTGACAGCTCTGCCCACTCAGAAAACACATTTAACCTCTTTAAATCTATTTTTGCTGGTACAGTCACCTTAGTGTTTCCTGCTGTCCAACATCAAAGGACACTTATAAACATAAATGAAGTGATAAATGAAAAAAGCATACTTTCCAAGATGCTAAACATCATTTTATGGCATTGGTTGATTTAAGAAAACAAGTTCCCATTTCCATTTTCTGTCACTTATCTTTCCCAGTTACTCATTTCTTTATTTGAAAAGGGAAAAGTTTGTACTAGAATTTCATGATTTCTTCCATCTCTCAAACTATATAATATTGTGGGGCATATTTTGGAGTAGAGTAACTTTTATAGAGAAGATATGTAGAGGCTTTCCCTTTAATGCCAAAGAAACAAATACATCTATTACATACTTGAAATTTTATACTTTGTAAAAAATATCCATTAAGAGATAGAATAGAAGCTATGTGTAGTATGAAATATGCTCATCATTTTTGTATGAAGAATGTATATAGAGTATATATGCACTCTAATAGTGTATATACTATATATAGAAGGTCATAATCTTTAAAAAGCTAACATACTTTGACAAGTCCATACTCAACAATGAATTCCAAAACAACTGAGGACCGTATATACCTTCAATAGTTAAAATGGTTACTAGTTTTTCATTTTATATTCTGATTCTCTAAAGTCATTAAAAGTTATAGCTTAATTTATACTGAACAAAACTATAAACATTAATTAACTTTTACTACCTCCCCAGATAGCCCCCTCCTTTCTTCTAGCCAAAAGGATCCTTCAGAATAACAGGGTAGAATGTTTTCATAGATCAGTATTTAAAAATTCCCCTAACCGGAAGATCTTACTTTCTGGGTTATATATTGAGAGGGAAAAAAATCTATAGGATCCAAAAAGTATAATATAACATATAAAATTATACATACACATTATATTTCACATCTCTACTATGCACCACTTTCTATGATTTCCTTAAAAAAGCAGTTTAAAAAGTTTCAGTTAACACTGTATTAATAATAAAGGTATAAACTCTGTACTAGTTTTTCTGTCCAAGTCCAAATATAAGTAACATGTGCATGTGGGTCAATGATGAACTCCACTATTTCAGTCAGTTGGTGATTCATCACTGAGCATCTGTTTCAGTTTATGCAGACAGGAAAGCACATTTAAGTGGCTTCTTTGTCTCCCAGGGAGCAAAGAAACTAACAATGTTTTATTAGTCATTTGAGAACTTTTTTATATAATGTATTTTGATAATATATAGCCATCTCACCCAACAATATTTTAAACTTGGTAATTGAAAGAAAATAAGGTAATGTAAGAAAATTCAGCAAAAGAAATAAACGATTACACTGGAAGGCAAATGAACATGGGATATAAATGGAGTCATAGAAGAAATGGAATTTGAGGAAATTTCTGCTGTTAGGGGAACTGTGGATTTGCAGCCAGAAACATTTCATGAAGGTGAACTTTTAGTCTAATTAAGAAAGTGATATAGTAATGAGGAAAAGAAGTGAGGAAAATGCACATGTCAGAAGAAATCAGATTTATTAATCACTGAAGACACAAAGAGTAAAGTTTTGAAATCTAATCCAAATAGAAATTTGTAGAACAGTTAATATAATAAGTTTCTTGTCCCATACTGGAAATAATATGATGAGAAAAGAGCAAGCTCTTTAAAATTAACCTCGGTAGATGTCTTTATTTTTTTAAAAAGACATTCAATTTTCAGTGTTCTGAAATGTAATATAAACAACTTAGATTTGGCATTTTTCATTTTATTTATAAATGACAGTAAGGGTCTTTTAAATATTTTCACCACAATTTACAAAGTTCAAGAAATAACCACAATTTTCTACTAATTATTAAGAACACTGTTCACATATCCAAAGCAAAATAGGATAAGATGCCCAATGTCATTAAGGATAAAATAAAGGTCATAAGGGAAAGTTGAATCAAAAGGTTTCTCGGCACCTAGAAATGGGTGCTTATGCCAATTCTGTCCCAGTTCACTTGTACAGGCATAGAGACTCATAATTAATGTAAAATTATATAAAACTCAAATTGTATTCCTCTTATCTTCAAGATGATATCTTCTTATCATAAAATTAATTTGAAGTTATTTATAAATCTCCATGTGGCTGCCCTAATACTCCAGTTACTTTCTATTATGTAAATGTGCTTGAGACTATGATTTTAATATCAAACGACTTTATTTGCCTTTAACTTCTTTCTTTCAGATAATTTTCCTGTTGTCATCTTTTTTTTTTTTTTGTGTACATATGTACTGTCTGCATGTAGTTTGGTGCACCCTGTTGTGCAATGCGGTGGAGTTCAGAAGAGGGTCTCCCATTCCCCTGGAACTGGAGTTAAAGACGGTTCTTAGCAGCCATGTGGGTGTTGGGAATCGAGCCCAGGTCCTCTGCAAGAGCAGTGGGTGCTCTTACCCACTAGGATATCTCTCCTGCCCCTCCTGTCGTCATCTTTTATACAGAAGTACTATTTTACACTTTCTCTTTTCCTATAATATTCTATTTTGTTCTTCTAACCTTTCTGTTTTGTATGATGGTAGTTCAGTTATGTCTATAAAAGTCTGTGCAAGCCCTTACAATTTAGGATAGCCTAGAACTTTACAATAAGTGCTGTGCTCATATGTGGAAGATGTTCAGGCTGTTTCACTGAGCAATGTTTTTTTCTCATCACATTGGGTATTTCTCTGATGAAATTTCTCATTACATGTTTTGTCTTCTTGATGCCTTAGTTTTCATTTAAAAATTTATTTTTTTATTTATTTTATGTGTATGAATGTACTGTCTGCATGTAGGTTTGTGCACCCATGTTATGCAATGCTATGGAGGTCAGAAGAGGGTGTCGAATTCCCCTGGAACTAGAGTTAAAGACAGTTCTCAGCCACCATGTGGGTGCTGGGGATCGAACCCTGGTCCTCTGCAAGAGTAGTCAGCAGTCTTAACCACTAGGGCATCTCTCCAGCCCCTTAGTTTTCATTTCTATGTCTCCTATAAAGTTATGGTGTTTTATTCTACTGTCAATGATACATTATCATTAGGCAACAGTGCTATAGAAATCTGTATCTAATCTGTTTAATGAAAAGTTGCCATTTTCTTCTATCATTTACGTATATTTACATATTCCATAAAATGTCTTCTAGAGGAATAAATTTTTCTAAAAGTCTTGGTGTATCATTCTTATGTAATGGAGCTGAAACAACATAAATTAAAGGAGATGTGTTCCAGGAGTTATTATTCCCTTGTGAACAATCTATAAAGAACCTGAAATTGTGATATAGAACACATGTTCAACAAAGGTGGCCATCTAAATTATTCTGGGCACATTTCAGGCGAAGATTTCAACCTGAGACAGAGACATCAAATCCATCTATAACTCTTTCTGAAACCTCTTATCAACTGAAAAAAAAATTCCTACTTGACTTCCTTATCTTATGATGGAGCTTTGACACTTGAATCAACTAATAATTGTAGCTGTTTCACAGAAAAGGTCAGATTTGACAAATGGCCTCTTGCACATGGTGAAAATACTCTTTCACTGTCAGCCAAAGGTTTTACTCTATAAATGCAGTTAGACAATATGAAGGATCTTTGCAGGGGGCAGTGATAATATACACACAGGGCTTTTTGAAAGAAACATATTGTTTCTTATTTGTCTTCAATTATCTTCTTAATGAAAAAATGCAAAATTGTCAAAGGAATCTACAAGAAGTAAGTTAGATGGATAAGTCATTGCAGTCATACAAAAACAGCCTCATAAAAAGCAGATTACAATTAGGGCAGTGTGCAAAAAGGCTATTCTGTGGGAGAGAGCTGGGAGCACAAGTCACAAAAAAGTACAAAGTAGAAAGCTTTATTTTAAAAGCTTAAACAAATACCATTCAAATTCACATACACACACATTCATTTATGATAGACTAGCTTCATCCAAAAGATTTTCTTCTGTTGCTAAACAATTTCTGTGTGCACTGTTGTTTTCTGAATAGTCTGTGATTGGTTCCATATCTTGGGTTAATAGACATTTGTTCACATCCTCAGAAACAGTAGCACACAACATATCCATCCATACTTTCTCATGCCTACACACACACCATATGCTGTGTTTCAGAGGTTTTACTGATTCATTTGATGTATTTCAATAAATATACTTCTTCCAGCATCCTGGGATAAATACTTTCTTCTCCCCTATGGTTTCTGAAAGGATCATATTCTGTTCAAGAGGAACACATTTGTAGACAATCCCCCAGGCCTGCTGGGGAATTTTGGGGTCCAACTGAAGGAAAGAGGGTGAGAGGCATAGAGTCAAGACACAGATCCTGGGAGTCAGGTGAACACAGACAGAGTGCGAGCTGTTGCAGACTTGTTTATTGGAGGCAGGGTTAGGGGTTATGTACTGTTCGCATTCCGTTTGTGATTGGCCCAGGTCTGCAACACTGCTTGTATGGTCTCACCTGCCTAGAGCAGGTTAGGTTGATGAGGGACAAGAATTACATGCGTAATTCTCAGCATACTAGTTACTACACACATTAATATCAGAATACTTGTATGTTTTAAATCTAAAGATATTTCTTAATTTTATACTCCTCCTGAAACATTGTCAGTTCACATGTGTTAGGCTCCATCCCTACACCCCTACCTCTTTATGTACTACATGAGGTCCTCAAGTGACTCATCAATATATGATTTGACTAATAGAAGCTTCCAAGTAGTTTTATTCCAGTTATACAATATTAAATATTTTGTTCATTAATTTCCACTGCCTCTACTATAAGACAAATATATGGACTACAATGTAATTTATCCCCTGGAATTCATCAAACCTTCCTCTACTTAGTAGAACAAGGTGAGTTTTTTGAGGTAGGAGAGAAAATCCCATAATGTATCAATTTTTGACTGCTGTGAAACACATTTTAACAAGTTAATAAGTTAAAACAATCAGTGGGTCATCATTTTATAGGTCAAAATCCATACATGGCACAACTGTGCTGTGTTCATGGTTTCACAGGTGTTGAAAGGCCATCCTCTCCTCTAAGGCTAGAGCTCATTGCTTGCCCTGCCAGTTTGTTATTTTGTTGTCAAACTTGTTAGCAGAGTTCATTTCCTGGCATTGCATAACTAAGAACTTTTTTCCTATCTGTTGGCTGTAGAACATTCCTTGTTCCTAAGAGACCATCTCAAGTCCTTGGTGGTAGACTCTGCCATATGCCTTTAGAATATTGCCCTTTCTTTCTCTAATGCAGCAGTAGAATTGCCATCAACTCACATCTTTTTCGAGGGAAGAGAGCTCAGTCCTTTTTATATCCTCACTTCATTGGGTTAAGTCCTGTCTGGATAACCATACTTATAAATACAATTAATTGATTCAAGGAGTTAGATAATTTCTGTAAAACTTCCTCAATTGATCATAACTAAGTTAAGAAAGTAATTAACATATTCAATCTGGCCCATTTATATGGAAGGATTATACTGGGAGAGATCACCAGGTGGTAAGAATCTTTGATGACTTTTTAATTGTCTGCTTGTCTTAGTGTTCTTGCCAACTTGGGAATTGTGTCATGCAAGTTTCTGTAATATTGGGAGACTTGTTCCTCGTTGTGTAGTACAGGGACTCAGGTAGGTTCCTATAGCTCTTATTAGGGAAGGATCCACATTAGAAAGACCAGTTCATTGGAAGCATTTTCTATTGGGCTACAAAGGAAGCTCATAAACTCTTTGGTGAAGGTATTACCTCTCTTACTCTTTTGCCACTGTGTAAGTAAGAGAAAGAAAGGAACTGATTTGTAGTGTAAACAACAGCAGTGCATGCTGTTTTATGTTAGATAGAATAATAGAATGAACAGTGATCTGAAAGTAGAATGTCAAGGCTTGCATATGTAAACAAACAAATACATACCCATACTTTTAAATAGCTGCCTGACACCGAGAAATTTTTCCTCTCCTAAGTGTAACTTGCAGTGTCTAGGATGAAGTGGGTTCTTGAAATTCTAATTTTTAAAAATCCTCTTGAGGATAATGCTTATCTTCTAAGGATGTAATGTGTTGAATGAACATTTCGCCCTTTATTTGAACACACATTTTCTATATGAGCCACAGGGACAGATGTATGATTATAGAACTTCAAGGACTTTAAGCCAGTTGAACAAACATTTCTATTTCAACAAGACGATTTTCCAATTTTCTTTTCAGATTTAGAGAGTAGATATTTAATACAATGTATGTAACTACACAATGGTCAAATCACAGATGCCATCTGCTTTAATGTACTTTAGAGAACAGACCACTCTAGTCATCCTAGATGGTCATTGACCGAGTGTGGATTGGGGCTCAGCTATTTGGATACATAAAGGTAGAATCTGGTTTCAAAAGCCAAATTTTCATGGAATACAATTTTGTCTGAAAATATAACCATGCAAAGACTTCATGGGTTCCAAAAATGTTGACATCACATATTCATATTTAATTTTAGAGATGAACAAAATAAAGCTTGTGAAATCAACTTCATAATTAGATCAAAGAAAGTCAGATATTGTTAATTTGTGAAATGTAAAATGAAGATACTTTATTTTTCCCCTGGACAAGAAATCATCACTGAGGCTTTTGGTTTCCTGGGTCCCATCACCAGATCTTCCATTACTAGACACAATGGGAATCATGCAGGAGATCATGGGAAAATTTATCATAATTACAGTGTACACCCAAACTCAATAGACAAAAACATATTTATTGAATAGCTCCTGAGATCATGTCTGTCCCAAAAGGTATGTGTTAGGGTTTTCAAGGTGCAGGGGAGGAGCAGTAACTACATACAATGTGGTAGTAGAGAGGAAGGAATATGAGTTTGTGTCAGGAACTGGCTCTCATTATGATGGAGGCAGTTTGCACAGTGTCAAGTAATGGAACACAGTGCTTGTTTCAGCCTGAGCTCAACATCTTCAGAAATAGGGAATATGAATGTATGGTTATTAGTTTGAGAACAAAAGACTAAGAACCAGGATGACTGTTGTTGCATGTCCTGTTGTTATAGAAATTAACTGCAGACTGAACTGACACATTAAGAAGACTCAAACCACACTCAGAAAGCAGAAGTTTGTCTTTTATTACATTGGGCATCAGTATGAGCTCCTGCTCCAGAGAAATTGAGGCATGGACCAGAAATACATACAAATGACCAATAGTTCTTTGAATGAGATTGGGGTCACAGTTCAGGGCTGGGTTCTTGTCTGCTTCAGTTTGCATGGGTCTTGTGCATGCTGACACCATTGTTTTAGGTTCACATGAGCAAGGTCCTGGGAGCCTGTATTTCCATATGGTCATTCATCCCCTCCCCTGACTCTAACAATCTTTCTGCTCTCTCTTGCACAAAGATTTCTGAGCCCTGAATGGGTACAGTTTAATATAGGAGTTCTGTCCAAGGACATATACTGACTCTATAGACTCTTATTCTCTATGCTTTGGCCATTTGTTTCCTTTCATGTTCCTGACCCTATGTTTCATGAGGGAGCTTCATTAATGAGAGCTGAGAGATGCATTAATGTTCTCTCTACTCTGTTTTCCACTATGTTCAATGAACCTTAGGTATATATAGGTTGTATTGAGATGTATCACTTAGGCTTGGGAAATTCACAGACAATCCCTGTGTATGACCAGTTATGGAACTCTGTAATAATCTCTATCTGTTGCAAAAGAAGCTTTTTTGATGAGTGGTGACTGAAATATTTCTGTAAATATAAGTATTCATATTTTGCATATAGTCAGAAATTACATTTGTCTAAGGATATTGTCTAGAGAAGATCTCCTTAGGATTTTCTCTAAGATATATGATCTCTCCAGCCATGTGTATTTGGCTATGTTTACAGCACCATACATGACTTTTCTTCCATTGAGAAGGCTTTAAGTCCAGTTACATAGCTGTTGATATTACTGAATGATAAAAGTCCTACTGCTATGCCAGCCATTGATGTGGTTATTTGGCCTTAATGCTTTGACCATCAATTGATATTCTCTCTTAGCTACTTGTAGTCCTCTCCAAAGCTATGAGAGCTAACCTTCAAGAGAGGTGGCCTCCAGGTCACTTTCAGGTCTACTTCTGGGTCCTCTGTCTGAAATATGTCCTATCTTCAGCAATAGGATCTTAAGTTCACATTCTGGAAGGCAATCAAGGGTTAGGCAATAACCTGTTGAATTAGGGGAATCTCTTGGAGTACCCTGGTCAACAACTCAAAAGTTAGTTTCTCCTGACACTGTTTCTTGTTACATAGTCTTCAGATATACACATGGACTCATGTAGAGATATTGTGTGTGAAGTTTTTAGTAGGTTTTTGGACTAATATTATTATCTCTATTTTCTTTTTAAAACAGCAAGTCATTATTTCTCCTCTCTCTTTCTCTGTCTAACCTTATCTCTGTGCACTCATCAGTTAAACTATTCTCATTATCCCTCTTTCTTCCACTGATAATACCTGTCTCCTATGGTCCCCATCTCTATGCTGGTCTTTCTGATCCCTAGTGGTCTATAGTTTTATATCTTATTTTGATTCCTTCTTCAAAACTGGAAGTTTCACTCATCAGGAATTTTTCCATTATTGCTCATCTCCTAAACTCCAGTGCTTTATTAAGTATTTTTGATAATAGCTGTCCAACCTCCTTAGTGGTTTCTCTTTGAAAATTTTAAAATATTATTCCCCAAAACTCATATGATACTTTAATGGATAGAGTTCCATACATTTTGGAATGTGGCAGATAAGTTATTTATTTATTTATTTATTTATTTATTTATTTATTTATTTATATTGTTATTAAACTTTTTCCATAGGTCATACACCATTTCTCAATCGAATCTAGAGTCACTTCCCTTTCCATGCTCCCCACCCACCTGAGTCCCTGCACTCTGCCATACATGTCCTGCATCATTTTCTCAGTCTTTCCAGAGTTTTTTTCCAGTTCTTTTTTGTTGTTGTTCTCTCCCACGTCGGATATAATCTATTATCTCGATATATATTATCTACTATCTTCTAATTAACTCTACTACACCTTGACTTGGCGGTCTACGTTTCTCCTAAAGTGTCCTGTTTTCCTTACCTGGGAAGTGCTCCACAGGTTCCTCCTTCTAATGCCCTAACACACCCCTCAACTCCTGTGCTGGTGGCTCTACAGCCTAGGGGTCTTTTCCTCCTAGTCCCCAACCTGTCCGTAACTACCTTACCCTGTCCTGGCCTCTCCCATGATCCAGCCCAGGTCGTCCCACTGACACGTCCTTATTCTGATGGGCTGAACTCCCCTTGCCTCGCTTTCCACAGATGGGTCCTCATACGTCTCCCATGCCGCCTTGACCGTTGTGGCGACTTCATTGGAGGAATTGGTCTTCACGTACATACTTGGAGTTTACAGCTGTTGTCCCTGTCTGGGACGGTCCTCCTAGGTGTGATATCCCAGAGCTGGTATACCGCCTGTTCTGGGGTTAATCCGACCATACTAACATCCATCCACCATTTGGCAAGGGACCTAAGAGATTTTTTCCTACTAGCTTTTTTCCTTCCCCTCAGAGTCAAACCCAAGTTCCCAAGAGGATTATGATGGGGCGCTCGTTGAAATATCCTTGCAAATGTGAGTCACCGGTCTTCCTGTTCGGGGGAAAGTCTTGGATAGCCACTAATGAGACTTCAGACAGTGTCCAGTCTATAAGAGGAAAGTTTGCCTCCTTCAGAAAAGGAGACCTGGGTCTAACAGAGACAGTAATTTTGTCCTCCATGGATGGGAACGGTAAATGAAACGTAGATGGAAAGTAGGAGAGGCTCCACCTTCTCCCCCCCCCACCCTTGCACAAATAACCCAAGCCACCTGAGTACAGGAGCCTCAATGACCTAGAAAATGAAACACATTGTTTAACGCTGTGGATGTGGGAAAATTTGTTAATATGGAGCATTCTAACCATGTGGGACCTTCCCTGGCCACGCCCATGGGGGGGGATGTAGTGACAAAAAAGTTTAGGATTTGGCCCTGGGAGTTGAGTCAAGCTGTCTATATAACCAGACATTTTTCAAATAAGTGCTCTCTCTGTACTTGGACCTTAACATGCGTCCATGTAGTGTGCTTTCTGTGGGGCATGTTTTCCACATAGATCATCCTGGGAATAAGATGGAGACACCCCACACTGGGTATCTTGTGGCCTTAAGCACCCAAAAAAAAGTTACACAAGAAATAATAACTCAGTAAGGACCAGAGAAACCGTACTCAAACATAAAACCTTGAGATTCTTAGTTAAAAGGAAAAAAGAAAAAAGCGAGAACACTATTGTTTGGCGTCTCTTCAATTCTTACAGGCAAGTGCATCTACTCTATGACTGCCACTGCTTTTGGTACTCCTCCAAGAGAAGGAAGTCTTTTAATATTTAACTGTTTCCCTGATGTGTGAGATTTTGGAACTGGCCCTATTAAAATTTCGGATTAACCCATCTGTCATTTATACACTCATTCAGAAGACAGATGGGTTAGACCTTAGTCAAGATCATCTACTTGATGCCTTCTAGTTTACTCTTTAGTCATGTTTATTGCTCTTCATGTTCAAAATGTTTACCAACTGATATGGGAGAGCAGTCTTCTGATAAGATTCTATGCATAGCATAAAGAAGATGCAATTTATTATTATTTATTATATTTTATTTTTATTTATTATAGTGGGTGGTGAATGTACTTCTGCATGTACGGTTTGTGCACCAGAGTCGTGCAATGCCCAGCGGAGGTCAGAAGGGCGATCGGATTCCCCTGAACGGAGTTCTCCTGGAAGTTGGAGTTACGAATGGTTCTCAGCCGCCATGTGAGTGCTGTGGGACAAAACCCGGGTCTTTGCAAGAACAGTCGGTGTCTACTTAACTGCTGGGCTGATTCTCCAGCCCCAGAAGATGCAATTTTAATGCACGAGCTTAGATAGGGGAATTCTCAGATCCACCCTGAAGCACAGATAGGAGCTGGGCACTTCAGCCAGTGGATTGTTGGACCATTCTATCTCTGGGTTCCTGGTTGATTGTCTCATTGGTTTGGTTAAATCATTTTTTGTGTGGCTGTCTGGGTTGGAGTCATCTGCTAGCCGGTATAAAAGCGCTCGCGTTCTTTGTTCTCTTCGGGCGTTGCGTTTCATTGTGAGACGTAGTGCACAGAGCTTAGATCGGATTTCGCACGGACCACCGATCACAGAGTATGGGGCAATGGGCTAAACAGGCATCGTCCCCCCCCCCCAACTTGAATTGTGTGGGTGAGTGTCCTGAAGTTGTTCGTTTGAGACCTTCAGAACCGAAAAGGGAAGGAGTGAGTTAGACTTCCAATAGAACAGTCTAAACTTAGACAAGTCACTCTCCAAAAAAGGAGAAAAACAAGCATCAATCAACAAACAAACAAACAAGGAAGGCATCTGAAGAAGGCAAGCAAAGCAAGCCTTCAACACAGGGAAGAGCTTTTGGGATTCACATTGGAAATACAGGCAAAGGAAAACGACATAGCCAGGGACACGACAAAGGGACAAAATGGGAAAGGGCCAGGATAATCCCACACCAAGCTCTACCAACCCTGTGGGAGATTCCTATAGTGGGATCCCCCTGGGATGGCCCAGGACACAGATCTTAAAGGAACAATTTCAGACACATTCAAAGAAATCAAAGACTATAAAGAACAAATCAGAGTACAAGGACAGAGAATGAAAAACTCAAGAAGGACCGAGAGAGAGAGAGAGAGAGAGAGAGAGAGAGAGAGAGAGAGATTGGCAAATGCCAGAAAGAACTAGAGGGAGAAAATGACAAACTCTGGAAGGAAGTGGAAACTCTGAATAGATCCCATGTTGAAATAAAAAAGGGAAACTGACCAGTGAAGCAAAGATCTACAGGAAGAGATTGAGAAGCTCCAAAATGAAGTGGAAATACTAAAGAATCACAAGATGAAATGAAAAAGGAAATTGAACGCTCATCCAATCAAGAGGAAAGGAACAGAAAAAGACTCAGAAGTAGAATGGAGGAAGCAGAACAAAGAATATCAGACCTGGAAGATAACACAGAACAACTAGAAACCTCAAGTAAAGATTATGAAAAATTTAAAAATACACAAAATTGGAACAACCAGGAATTGTGGGACACTATGAAAAGACAAAACCTCCACATCATAGGGAAAGAGGAAGGAGACTAATCCCAAGAGAATGGTATTGTTCAGATCTTCAACAGAATAATAGATGAAAATTTCCCCAAACTAAAAATGTCAAACCAATGCAAATGCAAAAGCACATAAAACTCCAAATGGACGAGATCAGAAAAGAAAATCCCCACACCATATCATAGTTAAATTGCTACACAGACAAAACAAAGGCAAAATTCGGAAAGCCACAAGAGAAAAACAACAAGTTACATATAAGGGGGAACCCATCAGAATTACAACTGACTTTTCACTGCAAACTATGAAAGCAAGAAGAACGTGGAGCAAAGAATTTCCAGTGTTAAAGGACTACAGAGGCCAACCCAGGTTACTATACCCAGAAAAAAAAAATATCGATTATACTTGAAGGAGAGTGAAAAATCTTCCATGACATAAACAAGATGACAGAATACGTGTCTGGAAAACCAAGCCTTCAGAGAATACCTGAAGCAATTCAAAGGACAGAAGAAAGTCCTCAAGCACCTAGAAAGAGGGATTAATAAAAGCATAACTGCAGAAGTAGAAACCTAAACCCCTATCAAAACACATAGACTGGGAGATTGGATTATGAAACAGAACCCCTCTATATGCTGTCTACAAGAAACACATCTCACCCTCAAGGATAGGCACCACCTTAAATTGAAAGGATGGACAAAAATTCCAAGAAAATGGTAATAAAAAGAAAGCAGGTGTTCCTATTTTAATATCAGACAAAATAGACTTCAAAGTAAAAAAAAATCAGAAGAGACAAAGAAGGCCATTACATCTTTATCAAAGGAAAATTTGACCATAAAGATTTCACAATCATGAGTATATATGCACCAAACTCTGTTGCACCAAATTTTATAAAGATAATTCTCCAGGACCACAAGGCACAGATTAACCCAAGTGCACTCATAGTAGGGGACTTCAATACCCCACTGAGCCCTTTGGAAAGGTCAACCAGACAAAGAATAAACAGAGAGACATCTGAACTGAATGATACAATACACCAAATGGACCTCACAGACATCTAACAAATATTCCACACTAATACCAGAGAATACACTCTACTCAGCACCCCATGGAACATTCTCCAAAATCAACCACATACTAGGACACAGAATAAACCTTCACAAATACAGAAAGATTGAAATAATCTCATGCATTCTATCAGACCACAGTCCAATAAAGCTCAATATTAACACCAGGATAAGCCCTACTATCTATATGAACACCTGGAGTCTAAACACCACACTCCTGAATAATGACTGGGTCAAGGAAGAAATAAAGAAATAAAATCCTTCCTGGAACTGAATGACTATGATAATACAACACAAAAAACCTATTGGATACTTTAAACATAGTCCTCAAAGGTAAGTTATAGCCCTGGGTGCTATAAACATTAGAAAAACAGAAAGAGCACAAGTGAATGATCTAACACTGCAGCTAAAAACACTTGAGAGACAACAACAAATGAACCCTAAATGCAACAGAGAGGAAGAAATAACAAGAATCAGAGCAGAAATCAACAAAATATAAACAAAGAAAACAATACAAAAAAATATATGAATCCAAAAGTTGGTTCTTTGAAAGAATAAACAAGATAGACAGACCTCTAGCCCAGTTAACCAAAAGAAAGAAGGAACAACTCCAAATCAATAGAATCCATGATGAAAGTGGAAATATCACAACAGAAATGAAAAGATCCAGACAAACATTCAGAATACTTCAAAAACCTATATTCTGCTAAGTTTAAAAATGTAAGGGAAATGGATGAATATCTGAACTCCTGGGAATCACCAAAGCTCAATCAAGAAGAGATCAACAGCTTAAACAGATCTATAATATATGAAGAAATTGAAGATGTAATAAGAAATCTCCAAACTAAAAAAAGCCCAGGCCCAGATGGTTTCACAGCAGAATTCTATAAAACATTTCAAAAAGACTTACAGCCATTATTATTCAAATTGTTCAGAAGGATACAGAGGGAATTCTCCCAAATTACTTCTATGAAGCCAGCATAACTCTAATACCAAAACCAGGCAAAGATACAACCAAAAAGGAGAAATATAGATCTCATTAATGAACACAGATGCAAAAATTCTCAACAAAATACTTGCAAACCGCATACAGACCCACATCAAAAAGATCATCCATCATGACCAAGTTGGATGCATACCAGAGATGCAGAGATGGTGCATCATATGAAAATCAGTATCATAAAACACATAAATGGACTGAAAGACAAAAAACCCATGATCATCTCAATTGATGCAGAAAAAACCTTCAACAAAATCCAGCATCTCTTCATGCTTAAAGTTCTAGGGGGAGGTGGATTGGAGGGAACATTCCTTAATGTAAACAAAGCAATATACAGGAAACACACAGACAACATCATCCTGAATGGATATAAGTCAGAAGCCTTCCCTTTAAAGGTAGGAACTCAGCAAGTCTGCCTACTCTTCTTTAATATAGTGCTTGAAACACTTGCTAGGACAATAAGGCAAGAAAGGGAAATTAAAGGATTACTAATTGGAAAAGAGGAAGTCAATGTATCATTTTTTGCTGATGATATGATTGTTTACTTAAGGGATGCTAAAAACTCCAGCAGAAAACTCCTAGAAACGGTTAAGAGTTTCAGTAAAGTGGCAGGATACAAAATTAACCTAGAAAATCAGTAGCCTTTCTTTCCACCAAAACAAGCAATTGAAGAGGGAATACAAGGAGAACTTCCCACTCACA
>VZQC01011882.1:130821-149529 GCA_009823505.1 Rhizomys pruinosus | reverse complement strand
TTTGGGGGGTTGGGGGTGGGGTGGGGGGGGGTGAAAGGAGTATTGGCAAAAGCTAAGGATATATTTAATTTTTTTATATTTAAAAAAAAAAGAAAATATTACAAATAGGGAAAGTGGCGCTAGCAGCCACAGATGAGGGATACATTCACCTTTTGTTTTCTGGGACTGTGGGACGTCACTCAGCATGATGTCAGCTAGCTCCAGCCATTGTCCTGCAAAGCTCAAATGTCCTCGGGAAGCAAGCTTTAAAAGTGTCCATGTCGGGGCGGGAGAGATGGCCCTAGTGGTTAAGAGCACTGCTGCTCGCTTACAGAGGACCCGGGTTTCGATCCCCACACCCACATGCGGCCGAGAGCCGTTCTCAAACGCCAATTCCAGGAGAACTCCCACTCCAGGGGAATCCGAGACCCTCGTCTGACCTTCCTCCGCGGCATTGCACGACAACGGGTGCACAGACTTGCATGCGGCAGTACATTCATACACATACAGGAAAGAATAAAATGTAATTAAAAAAAAAAAAAAAAGTGTTTCAATGTCAGCCGGGCGTGGTTGGGCACGGCCTTTAATCCTAGCACTTGGGAAGCAGAGGCAGGCGGATCTTTGGTGATTCAAGCCAGCCTGGTATACAGGTGAATTCCAGGACATCTTGGGGCTACAGAGAGACCTAGTAGACCCAAAAAAAAGTGTTCAATATCACTAGTAATTAAGGAAATGCAAGCCGGGTGTGGTGGGCGACAATGCCTTTAATATCCTAGCACTTTGGAGGCAGAGAGGCAGGCAGATCTTGTGGAGTTCAAGGCCAACCCTGGTCTAAATGAGGAGTTTCCAGGACAGCTGGGCTACCAGGAGACCCTGTCTCGAAAAGACCCAAAAAAAAAAAGGAAAGAAAAATAAAGCAAATTAAATATATACGCTCACGCCCATAAAGACTGGCTAGAATCAAGAAAACAAATGAGACCAAAGTGCTGGAGAGGTTTGTGGGGAAAGGGGAACACTTTATCCACTGCTGGTGGGAATGTAAACGGTACAGCAGGCACTATGGAAAAGAAAAACAGTGTGGAGAACCGTGGAAGACCCAAAATGATGAAGTTTGGCCACCTGACCGCAGTCATACCACCACCCCGGCGCATGTCCCACAAGTCTCATCTTACTGGAGAGATACGTGCACAGCCATGTATTGCAGCTCTCTTCATAATAGCAAAGAGCTGGAATCAACCCAACCACCCAATGCCCCTCAACTGAGTAGTGATAGAGAAAATGTGGTACATCTACACAATGGAGTTCTATGCAGTTGTAAAGAAAAGATGGACATCATGAACTTTGCAGGCAATGGATGGAACTAGAAAATATCGTGTTAAGGTGAAAGTAAACAGGTCCCAGAAAAACAAAGGATGACTGGTATCCCTCATCTGGTGGATGCAAAGCAATAGCACCAATTTCCTAGTTGTAATGCAAACTGAACAACATTAATGTGATCTGAAAACAAACTGGTGCGCTTATATTGTGAATCCCTTAAACAAGTCTGAACAAGCTAAACAATTTATTTTCAGAAATTAGGAAGTTTTTGGTATATGGATGAAGGATATGTTATGTATACTTTAGGGGTAATGTAAGATCAAAGGAATCTGGAAAAAACTAGTTTGTCATGACATTATGTCTAACCACAGTATTTATTTTATAGAGGTGCTTCTTAGTATTTCTTGTACAAGGCTGTCTGAGCTTTTGTCCAAGCATTTTCTAAAATAAAATAGTTATAAATAGTTAAAAGTATCAATCAGGCTGGTGTAACTTGGCCTTTCTGGATGCTTAACGACTATACTTAATGCCCATACAATTTGGCCAAGGTCTTACAAGATAACTTTATTCCTTGCCCTCAGATGTCACAGATCCCACGGGACTATGCATGGGGCACTCTTGAAATGTCCTGCGAAGTGTGAGTCACCACCAGTCTTCCTGTTCAGGGAGGTCTTGGAGATCCAATAATGGGACATCAGCCAGTGTCCCAGTCGATAAAGTGGAAAGTCTGCTCACAGTGCTTAAAAAAAGGGAAGCCTGGTCTAAAGAAGACCTGACTTTGTCCTTGATGGATGGAACTGGTTAATTGAAAAGCTATAAGGATGGGGGGGCTGGAGAGATGGCCTAGCTGTTTAAGAGTGCCGGACCGCTCTAAAGAGGACCCGGTTTCGATCCCCAGCGCCCACAATGCGGCCGAGAACCGTCGGAACCTCCAACTCCAGGAGAACTCTTCCAGTTCTCGGGGAATCCGAAACCATCTTCTGACCTCCCCGCGGCATTGCACGACCGGGTGGCACAGACCTTGCATGCAGACAGTACGTCATACACAAGCGGAAATAAAAAAGGAATTAAAAAAAAAAAAGAAAAGCGATAAGGATGGGGCTGGAGAGATGGGCCTAGCGGTTAAGAAGTGCTGACTGCTCTTAAGAGGAAACTGGGTTCGGCCCCAGCACCCACATGGGTTGGCCGAGAAAGCGTCTGAAACTCCCCATTCAATTCCAGGAGACTCCAGTTTCAGAGGAAATCCGACACCCTCTTCATGACCTCCTCGAGGCTTGCACGACACGGGCACAAACGTGCAGGCAGCAGTACATTCATACCATACAGAAATAAATAAAATTAGAAAAAAAAGAAAAGCGCAATAAAGGAGCCCCCCCTCCACAAAAAAAAAAAAAACTGAGTGAACCCTGAAGAAAGATTCTCACTGACCTTGAGAAAACCAAAAACCATTGGTTAATCTGGGCTACGAACTGTGTGGCCTTAAACATCCAAAAGGAAAGTATAACCATAAATAAATAATAGTAAGTCCTGAGAAATTGTAATTTAGTATAAAACTTGAGATCTTAGTAAAAAAGACAAAAAAAAAAAAAAAAAGCACAGTTTTGTTTCCCCTGTCTTACTGGCAAGTGCATGTACCCTGTGGCTGCCACTCTTTTGCCATCTTTCAAAGAGGTGAGAAGACACACTTTTCAACCTTCCAATATTGGGACTGAAGACTCTATCTCTCCAAGAATCCTCCAACTGTCAATGCCAGATGGGGACGCTGAGATATCCAGCTTGTGTATTGAGCTACTACTGGGGTTTAGGCCTCTTCAGAGTATAGACTTGCCATTGTTGGACTACCAGCCAGGCTTGTAATCATAGGAGAACCAGTACAGGTAGATCAAGACAGGACATGGTGCTTAATGGGGCCTCATTTGGTGACCATGGAAGGGAAAACCAGTGGGGAACACAAAGGGCAGAACTGATGGTGGTTTGGGCTGGCCAGGAGGAACTTCAAAATGACATCTTTTCAGCTAATAAAAAAAAAAGAAAAAAAGAAAAAAAAGAAATCATAAGCTGAAATGCTAAAAGATAAATGTGGCATACATATAGAGAAATAGTTTGGAGTGATACAATTGGAAGGAACAACAACAACAAAAGACTGTGTCAAGAACTGACGGAAACGGTAACGCTTTGAAACAGTAACTTTCGGCATCCAAAAATTTTGGAGAGACTGAGAAAAAGACGAAAAACATATTTGGCAGAATGCAATGACCGGGTGGGGGGGCAGGGAAGGGCACGGGGTCTAATTTGATTTGATTGGTAAGTTTGTATGAAATGCAAAGAGCTTCAATAAAACATTGGCTGTAAAAGGAAAAAGAAGCGAGTCGGGTGTTGGTGGTGCACGCCTTTAATCTAGCACTTGGGAGGCAGAGGGCAGGCGGATCCTTTGTGAGTTCAAGGCAGCCTGGGCTCAGAGCGAGTTACAGGCCAGCTGAGACGACAAGGAGACCCTGTCTTAAAAGACCAAAAAAAAAAAAAAAAAAAAAGAGTAGCGAGAACTTACCACTGATCTATCTCTCCAACCCTGGTTTTTCTTTCTTTTTTAAATTAATTTATTTTTTTTTATTGGTGTTTTTTGTGTTTCGTACATCATTTTTCAGTCCTAGACATTTTTTCCCCTTTCCCTGCCCCCAGCCCCACCTTGTTCATGCATTCTGCCATAATGTCCTGCATCTTTTCGCCTCAGTCTTGTTTTTTATGTTTAGGAATTCATTCACGTTGCCCTCCCTTTAATTTTTATTCTGTTAACAAATAGACCACATACCATCCCACTCATAGACAGTAATACAGAGTCCTGAAGTAATTGGTGGTCATTTCTAGAGCCCGTTAAGAGATTCACATCATAACAACACAGTTTTGCGTGCAGATAACAGAAATATAAACATAATGTTGTTCAGCTTGTTTTCATCTGGGAATTTGGTATTAACAAATGAGGGAGACTAAGTCACCACTTGTGTTTTTCTGGGACGGTGTTACTTCAACTTAGCATAAGGGTATTTGAGTTCCCATCCATTTACCTGCAAAGTGTCATGATTTTTTATCTTTTCGAGACAGGGTCTCCCTGTAGGCTGGCCAACTGTCCTGAACACACTCTGTATAACGCAGGCTGGCCTTGAAATCGCAACGATCCGCCTGCCTCTGCCCTCCAGTGCTAGGTTAAAGTGTGCGCCACCACGCCCGGCTGAATTTTTTTTTTTTTTTTTGTTTTTAGTTTTTTGTTTTGCTTGCATGTATTTTTGTAAATGTACCACATTTTTGTCATCCACTTGTCTGTGAGGGGCATTTTGGGGTTGGTTCCAGCCTCTTCGCAATTGTGAAGAGAGCTGCAAGCCGGGCTTGGTGGGGCAGGCCTTTATCCTAGCACTTGGGCGGAAGAGGCAGGTGGATCTTTGGTGAATTCAAGGCCAGCCTGGTCTACAGAGAGAGTTCCAGGACAGCTGGAGGCTACAGGGAATCCTGTCTCAAAAAAGACCTGAACTCAAAAAGAAGAGAGAGAAGAGAGAGTGAGAGAGAGAGAGAGAGAGAGAGAGAGGCAATAAACATGGATGTGCATGTATCTTTGGTGGTAGATGAGTCTTTGGGGTATATTACCCAGGAGTGTATGACTGGGTCGGGGGGTAAGAGGCGCATTTTGAATCTTTTTTTTTCTACGTGTATTAATGTACTGGCTGTATGCATGGTCTGTGCACCCGTGGCGTGCAATGTCGTGGAGGTCCAAAGAGGGTGTCTGAGTCGCCCCTTGGAACTGAGTTCTCCTGGAATGGGAGTTTCAAAAAAAAGACGGTTCTCAGCCACCATGTGGGGTGCTGGGATCAAACCTGGGTCCTCTGTAAGAGCAGTCAGTGCTCTTAACTGCTAGGCTATCTCTCCGGCCCCCTCATTTTGAGTCTTTTAAGGGTTCTCCACACTGCTTTCCATAATGGTTGTACAAGTTTACATTCCCACCAGCAGTGGATGAGTGTTCCCCTTTCCCCACAACCTTTCCAGCATTTGGTGTCTTTTGTTTTCTTGATCTTAGGAAACAAAATCAACATAGCTTGTGAGTTTGTTGTTTTAGAAATTCTGACCTTATGGAAAGACATAGGAATGTCCACCTATGTTTCTGACATAGTCACTCATGACAGCAACTATCATTCTGTCCCTTAATTCAATCTAAGACTAGAAATAACTGGAGTTCCCTGGTTATTTTGCATATCTCTTTTATATTCTATGCATTTATGTACATTATATATCTAAGAAATAAAAAGCTAGTGCGCATGCACACACACGCCCAGTTTCTAAAAGCTGTTTGGGCTAAGTAGAAGATTTTTACTTAAGGATCTCTCTCTCTCTCTCTCTCTCTCTCTCTCTCTCTCTCTCTCTCTCTCTCTTTTAAGGATCTCTTAACACTCTCTTGCCTCTAAAACATCCTTGAGCCAATTAGCTCAGTTTTATTCCTGGGAAGAATTTCTCCCAGGAACAAAAGAAAATTCAGCTGAAAATGAGGAAACTTCCAGCAAGGTCTTTGAGTTAGTTTTGGAGATAGTCTTTATATTTAGACCACCCAACTAGAGTTTAAAATTCCAGGTAATAGTAGAGCCTAGCCTGCTTTACAGGAATGAGGACCGGAGCTCTGTTCTTTTTAAAAACCCTAAGACCTGGGTGGAATATCCGAGTTGGGGTCTTTGTACATTTCTAGGAATAGATAGAAAAAAAAAATCTCGAGGAGTTGAAATGAGCAGCTGACAGGTCTTGGCTCTGCCACATGCAGACACTGGAGTCAAAGCTCACAGCCAGTGGTGCTGACCTCCTGTGTTCCCCTCCGCCACAAGAGGGAGCTTGTGTAGAAGCTTGGTCTCCAGGGTGCCAGTGCTAAGTGGTGGAACCCAATAGGAGTCCTTAGGTGGTGGGGGATGAGGGGTGCCCTGAGAGTAAAGTAGCTCTTGGGGGAATCCTGAGTTCATTAATGTGATGTCAAATTGCTATAAACATCCTGGGTCTGGAATCACTCCTGTTTCCTGTTCTCTTGTTGGGGCTGCTAAGATCAAACCCAGGGACTCACACATACCGGGGCCTCACCCTACATGGAGTTCCACCCCGCCATAACGCCCTGTCTTTTAATGTTGTCTCACTCTTTTTTATTTATTTATTTATTTATTTGTCTTTTTGAGACAGGGTCTCCCTGTAGCCCCAGCTCCTGGAACTCACTGTGTAGACCAGGCTGGCCTTGAACTCACAAAGATCCTCCTGCCTCTGCCTCCCAAGTGCTAGGATTAAAGGCGTGGTGTGGTCTCACTCTTAAACACGCTTGTATTATGAAACCGTCTGTCAGACCACTCACCAGTGGCTAACCCAATGGTTCTACCTGATCTTTAAAACTTTCAGCCTTCCAACTCTGAGCTAATAAAGGTGTTTCCTTCTTCCCTCTCTCCCCTACTCCTTCCTATTCTTTGTTTCTTTATCTTGCTTCCTCTCTCTCTTTCTTTTCTTTTTTTTTTAATTTATTTTTGTATATGTATGAATGTATTGTCTGCAGATAGGTTTGTGCACCCGTGTCGTGCAATGCCGCGGAGGTCAGAAGAGGGTCTCGGATTCCCCTGGAACTGGAGTTCTCCTGGAATTGGAGTTACAGACAGTTCTCAGCTGCCATGTGGGTGCTGGGAATCGAACTCGGGTCCTCTGCAAGAGCAGTCGGTGCTCTTAACCGATAGGCCATCTCTCCAGCCCCGAGTTTCGTCTTTTTAAGACACAGTCTCAGTCTAGCTAGGCCAGCCTTGAGTTCATGACAATCCTGTCTCGGCCTTACCAGTACCGGGATTCCAGACAAGCACAAACATGTACTTACCAACAGAAGCTGCTTATCCCAGGAAAAATGCTCTTCCCTGGGTCCCACTGTTACACTTCTAAATCCAACACAAATGCCAACTCCACTGTGAAACCTATTTCATATTCCACTTTCTTCACAAGAAAGTTCACTTTCTTGACCAAAAGAGGGTGGTGTTGCATCACTTAAGATATTTTTAATAAATTTGTTTTTCTCTCTCTTTTTTTTTTTTTAATGTATTCTTTGCTGGGCATGGTGGCACTTGGGAGACAGAGGCAGGTGGATCTCTGTGTGATGGAGGCTATCCTGGTCAACATGGTGAGTTCCAAGCCTGCTGGGACTACAGGGAGACCCTGTCTCAAAAAAATTATTCTTTTTGACAATTACGTACATGTATTTGATCATATTTACCCTCATTATCCTCTCTCTGAATCCTTTCTTCCCCAAAAGCCCCTACTATTTTCATCTTTTTTTATTCTATGTGTATGAATGTTAGTACCCCTGTGTCAGGCAATACCTGTGGTGACCAGAAAAGGGCATTGGATTCCGGTGCTAGGAACAGAACTTGGGTCCTCTGCAAGAGCAGCCAGCTCTTAACCACTGAGCCATCCCTCCAGTTCCACTTTCAAATATGTTTTTATTGATTCTTTGAGAATTTCATACTTCTTGCCATTTTGCTTTGGGGTTTGGGGTTTTGGATTTTTTTTTTTTTTTTTGGTCTTTTTTGAGACAGTGTCTCCCTGTAGCCCCAGCTGTCCTGGAACTCACTCTCTAGACCAGGCTAACCTTGAACTCAAGAAGATCCGCCTGTCTCTGCCTCCCAACTTCTAGGATTAAAGGTGTGTGCCACCATGCCGGGTTTGTGTGTGTGTGTGTGTGTGTGTGTGTGTGTGTGTGTGTGTGTGTTGAGACAGGATCTCACTATGTAACCTTGGCTAGCCTGGAACTAGACCCAGATGGCCTTGATCTCACAGAGATCTGCCTACTTTTGCCTCCCAAGTGCTGGGATTAAAGGCATCTCCAACCATGCCCAACTGCTTTTTATATTTTTAACAAAAGTTTTTCTTTAGATATATAATATAGATTTTTGGGGGGGTCTTTTTGAGACAGAGTCTCCCTGTATCCCTAGCTGTCCTAGAACTCACTAGGTAGACCAGACTGGCCTTGAACTCACAGAGATCTACCTGTCATTGTCTCCCAAATGCTGGGATTAAAGGCGTGTGCCACCATGCCCAGCCACACTTAACATTTTTTAAACTTTAAAAAAAAGTGTGTAAAAAAAATAAAATAAAATAAAAAATAAAAAAAAGTTTGTATATGCATGTATGTATATGTATGTGCATGTGTGTGGGGTTGTCTGTGGAGTTCAGAAAAAGGTATGGGATCTCCTGGAGCTGGAGTTACAGGTAATTGGGAAGGTGCTAGAATCTGAACTCATCCTCTGCAAGAGTAATGCATGCTCTTAAGCACTGAGTCAGCTCTCTAGCCATGAGCTCACATATTGGACTGTTCTCTGCATCTTTTCCAGACCAGAGAAATTTTACCTGATTTTTAAAATTTGGAAATAGAAAAAGAGTTAAAAGGGTTAATATATTTAAAAGAGAAAGCATGGGCTGGGGAGATGGCTCAGTGGTTAAGAGCTGATTGCTCTTGCAGATGACCTGGGTTTGATTCCTAGCACTGACATAGCGACATAACAACCATCCATAACTTTAGTACCAATGGAATTCGACTCTCTCTCTGACCTCCATGGACACTTCATGACCTGGGTATACTTACATACATGCAGATAGTCCATTCATACACATAAATATAAAAACAATAAATATTTTAAAATGTAAGAAAACTTTTCAGTAACAAATTTAAAGCATTCAATATAGTACTTATGTAGAAATGGGATTTGGAATTTGACTGACCAGGTTTGAATTTTTAAAAATGTTATTATTGATTATTTGAGAACTTCATACAGAGTTCTTTGATCATATTCAGAAAAACACAGAAGCCTCACAAATCTGCGTGTCATCTTTGCACATTCCATGCCAATCTGCTCCATCTTGTTCCAATTTTAGTTTATGTGCTGTCCAAGCAAGTACCATGTTTGTTTGTTTTAAGACAGGCTTTCACTGTGTAGCCTTGCTTAGTCCGACACTTACTATGTAGAGCAGACTGGCCTCAATCCCACAGAGACCAACCTTACCTGTGGCTCCTGAGTGCTGGGGCCAAAGGCGCATTACCACTCTCAGAAAGACCAAGTTTGAATTTTTACTATATAGGCGACCATGCAACATCAAGAAAGCTCCATATACCACATGCCTCCCCCTCAGTTTCTCATCTGGAGAAAGTAGATACTCATAGTTAATTCATATGTTGCTGTAAATTGTTTATACATCATAGGAAGTGCATAGCATAACACTCGAGAACACTATGATTCACTCTTCTTATAAACCTGGGATGAACGTGCGGATTGAGGTGCAAGTTCATAGCCATGGCTGACTTAGCTGCAAAATAACTTTTTCCAAGTCAATACGGTATCTCGCTCCTGTAATCCCAGCCCTGGGGAAGGGGAGTCAGGAAGATTGTTGCAAGTTGGAGGGCACACTGTCTACATAATGAATTCTAGGCCAGTTGGAACTATATAGAGAGACTTGTCTTACAAAAACAAACAATAACAACATAAAAGCAGATTTTTCCAAAAAGAATCTGAAGACCGGAGCTGTCAGTTATCGTCAACTCCTGGGGTAAAGTCTTCATTCTTAGATGGCATATCTAGTTAATGGATTGTTCAGGTATTGACTTCAGTGGGTTAATCAATTGGTTCATATTAGTTCATACAGAATGGGCTATTAGGAGGTGATAACAAAATAGATTACTAGGTGGGGGATCCCTCCGGGCCCCTCCCACTCTTTCACCCTCCCTCTCTTTCCCTGCTTCCTGACTTCGGAGTGTGAGACTCTCTTCCACCACACCTTCTGTCCTCAGGTCTGAAACCATGAGGCCGGAGAAATGTTTTTGTCAAATATTTTGTCACAGCAATAAAAAGCAACTAATAAAGAGTAAATGCAAAAAAAAAAAAAAAAAAAAAAAAGAAAGAGTTCAAGATCATGTCATCTTGGCTACATAGTGAGTTTGAGGCCACTTGGACTACATTAGACTATATGTCTCAAAAACAGAAAAATCAAAGGAAAGAGGGAGAGATGAAGGAAGGATGGAAAGAAGGAATGAAGGAAAAACGAAAGAAGGGAAAGGGAGGGGAGAGGAGGGGAGGGGATGGAAGGGAAATGGAAAAGAAAAGTTCCTGTTAGGTCTTCTCCCTGTTCAAAAGTACTCAAGAAAGGTTAGCACTGAGGACTGTGATAAAGATTGTACATCCGTGTGACTGGTGACTGGCATTTGTGCTTAATGTCATTTACAGTACATTTAAAAAATTACAGTAAAATGGCCTGCTGTTTGGTGCACACCTTTAATCCCAGCACTCCGGAGGCAGTGGCAGGTAAATATCTGTAAGATCAAGGCTAGCTTGGTTGACAGAGTTCCAGGCCAGGCAGGGCTACAGGGATACCCTGTCTCAAAAAAAGAGAAAAAAAAAGGTTAAAATTCATGCTATCTACGCTTCACTGTGTCATCTGAAATATACTTGTCTGCTAGTCTTTAAATGCTCATTATGCATGTGCCGAATTCCACTAGATGTTCTTCCTCCCTGGACCAAGGCTTGAAGCTCTGGGAGGCTACAAATCTCAGAACAGTCCAGGGCTGACAATCTTAGCTTGAGCTCCAGTAGGGAGGGGGAGGGAACAGTGGAAAGTAACCTGGAGTAAAAGGAAATGGACTCACAGTCCAGGAGGAAAGATTCAGGTTTTTTGTGGTTTTTGGTTTGTTTTTTTTGTTGTTGTTGTTTTTTGTTTTTTTTTTGTTTTTGTTTTTTTGGTCTTTTTGAGACAGGGTCTTCCTGTAGCTCTGGCTATCCTGGAACTCGCTATGTAGACCAGGCTGGCCTTGAACTCACAAAGATCCACCCGTCTCTGCCTCTCAAGTGCTCGGATTAAAGGCATGCACCACCACACCCGGCAAGATTCAGTTTTAATATTATAACTCAAGGCTTTTTATACAGATCCTTGCATGGGCTAGACACACACAGTATTGTGGGCTGGGGATAGCAGTTGGGACCAGCAGGGCCCCAGGCCATCTGTTCCAGATCAAAGCTTTTTGCGCTAAGGGACCAAAGACATTCTGGCACCCAGGCCTCACAGGTTTGGCAGGATCTCAGCAGGAGTCGAGGCTTGGAGGCTACTTGCTGACTCTCTTCAAGTGCTTCTGCCAAAAGAATGCCTACATCACTGTAGCATAGGGTTAGAACATCAGTATCCTGTCCTTGTCAATCTCTGTTCATATGATTGTCTTAATTGTACATAAGGCTCATATCCCCCCTCAATGCTTGCATTCACACCCCTTCTTTACAACTTCCTTGTGGGCCCCCAGGAAAGCCTGTGTTTTTCCTGTGCCCTCTGCTTTCCCCACCTGTCTATTACAGGCAGATGCTGGCCTTTTCTCTGTCAAAGCCTGGTTCAGCTGTAATTTGTCCATAAAGCTGTCCCTTTAAAAAAAAAGATCCTTTTATTTTATTTTATGTGTATGAGTTTTTCCTGCATGTATATCAATGCACCACATTCATGCCTAGTGCCTGAAGAAGCAGTCAAATCCTCCGGAACTGGAGTTAAAGACAGTTGTTAGCTACCATGTCAGGGGCTAGGACCCAAACTCAAGTCCTCTGGAAGGGCAGTAAGCCCTTTTAACCTCTGAGCCCTCTCTCGCACCTCTGAACCTTCCCTTTTATGTCAAAAGCGATCTCTTCGATCTCCAGGCTTCGGTAGCATTTTATATCACTGTCCTGCCTGTACAAATCCTCCTGAAGACCAGGCTGTCCTCTGACCCTCTTGGTTTCTCCCCTTGCTTTAAGCACAGTGCTTTTTGGAGAGCAGTCCTGGAGTGAACATTTATTGAATGGCCAAAGTGGAAAACAGAGTGGATCTGCAGCTTGCCCAGAGAATCTTGGGGGCTTTGCATCACCACTGACTTAGGCTGCCCAAACATGAACCCACACAGATATTTAGGTTTTATATGTTTTGGTCTAACATCTTACTTATATAGATTTTTAGAAATATGGGCTGGAGAGCTGGCTCAGCCGTTAAAGGCTCAGGCTCACAACCAAAAAGACAAGAAATAACCACTTTCCTGCTTTCTTCGTGTAATTACCCACTAAATTCCAAATTGGGATTTTTTTTTTCTGTTTGTGATAGGGTCTCCCTGTAGCCACCAGCTGTCCTGAAACTCACTATGTAGACCAGGTTGGCCTTGAACTCACAGAGATCCGCCTGACTCTGCCTCCCGAGTGCTGGGATTAAAGGTGTGTACCACCATGCCGGCTTCCAAATTGTGAATTTTAAGTAAGTGTGAAACAACCCGCTTCCCTCTGATTCCTATCACCACCTGCATGGAAGAAATTCTGCATCTATGTTTCCATTTGTTTCTTTGGTGTAATGGTAGTATGTTTTTCACTGTGTGGTCTACACATATGTAATCAGAATGATGATAAATTGTACATGCTACGCTCTGTTATTTGTGTGTGCGTGCAGGTGTACTGTGTGTGCACATGTGCTATGTGTAGTGTAAGAGACCAAGACCAGGGCCCTGTGCATGCTGGGTAAGTATTCTAGCTCTCGGCTTTACCTCTAGTCCCTGGCCTCTGTTGTCTGCTTCGTGAATTATTGCTGAGCAATGTTGCGACTTACAGGAGGGCAGCTGAAGAATGAGTAGTTGTTCCTGATCCAGCCTTGCCTCCATCATTGCAAGACGTTAATATTGTGACATTATGGCATCCTCTCCATGATAAAGATGAAGCTTCATTGTAAGTTAGGTTTTGTTTGTTTGTTTTGTCTTGTTTAGTCTTTTTTTTGAGACGGTCTCCCTGTAGTCCCAGCTGGCCTGAAACTCACTATGTAGACCAGGCTGGCCTTGAGCTCACAGAGACCTGACTGCCTCTGCCTCCCAAGTGCTGAAATTAAATGGGTGCAACATCATACCTGTGTAAATTAGTTTTTTAAATCAACAATGGACATTGGACTTCTTAGCCAGAGGAGAAAACGAAGCTGTTTTTACATTGGCAAAAAGTTTAGCTGTTTGGTGTTTTCCATTAAAGAAAAATTATTACTTTTTTTCAGACAAAGTCTCAGTATGTAGCCTTCGCTGACCTGGAGCTTGCTACATAGACCAAGCTAGCCTTGAACTCACAGATCCACTTATGTTTAACATGCCTCATTTAAAAATTTTTATTACATTTGTGTGTGTGTGTGTGTGTGTGTGTGTGTGTGTGTGCCACCCTGCACCTGTGGAGGTCAGGGGACAACCTGGAAAATCAGTTCTTCAACTATGTAGGTCCCAGCGATCAAATTCAGGTTGGTGGCAAATGCAATTTATTAACTACTGAGTCATTACAAAGACCTTCCCCCCACCCCAGTCTTTCTGAGACAGTTTCCCTGTAGCCCCAGCTGGCCTGGAACTTGTTATGTAGACCAGGATGGCCTTGAACTCACAGAGATCAGCCTGCCTCTGCCTCCTGAGTGCTGAGAGTAAAGGCGTGTGGCAGCACCCAGCCTGAGGGGTGGTGTTTTCAGGCAGGGTATCAGTATGTAGGCCAACCTGGCCTTAAACTAGGGAACCTCCTGCCTGTCAGCCTCCTGAGTGCCAGGATTATAAGCATATATAGCCATACCCAACTTAAATTAAGCTCTTAAATAAGAAGGAAAAACAAAACTTCAAAGAAAGAAGTCTAAACTTCTCTGTGAATTGGACACCCAATCTAATGTAAATACGGAAAAAGAAAGAGAGAGAAAGAAAGAGAGGGAAAGAAGAAAGAAAGAGAGAAAGAAAGAAAGAAAAAGAAAGGAAGGAAGGAAGGAAGGAAGGAAGGAAGGAAGGAAGGAAGGAAGAAAAAGAAAGAAAGAAAGAAAGAAAGAAAGAAAGAAAGAAAGAAAGAAAGAAAGAAAGAAAGAAAGAAAGAAAGAAAGAAAGAAAGAAAGAAAGAAAGAAAGAAAGAAACCAGCATCTAGCATTCTTTCTTAAATAATTACTTTGAAATATCTCAGTCAAGAATCTCGTGTCTGAGATCAGAATTAAAGATCAGAGCTGCCAGCCGCTCAAAATCACAAAAGGAGAACTGGAAATAAATCAAGGACCAGCCATCCTGAAAAGACAGGAATGTCAACCTCCACGCTCCATCTAGATGGGGGGTGGGGGGGGACCTGAGAGGAGCAGGAAGGAAGGCTACATGCCTAGCAGGCTTGTAGTATGTGTGTGTGTGTGTGTGTGTGTGTGTGTGTGTGTGTGTGTGTTTTAAGTAACAATTAATAAATTTAAACCCCATATGTTAAAAATAAGAACTATCAGCTACTGAGTACCCATCTTTAAACTTTACGCTAGATAGACACAGTACTAACCCAAGGGCCCCTGTGGATGCCTCGTGGGAGAAGAGGCTACCAGGACAGCAAAGACCAAGTGAGCGGCCTGAGTTGCCTAATCCAAGATAAGAGCGTTGCCAGGTCTAGGAAGAGATGTCCCAGGTTGACATAGGGCCAGTAGATGACGCTTGATCCAAGAATTGCTACTTCTTTTATTTCATTCCTTTCTCTTTTAGACACAAAAGTGCAGGAAATATAATTTAACCTCAGTATAAATTAAAAGAGTCAAACAAACAAACAAATGAAAACAGAAACAAAAAAAACCTTTGGTCTAAAGTAACATTGAGAAAACAATTTTTATCAATAAAGGCATCTCCCCACAGCTATTTATATCTTAAAAAGAGAAAGTGTCTATAAGACATATCTTAAAGAGACATGGATATAAACTTTCTACTTGTCCCTTACTCAGTGCATCTAGATTTGAAATAACAGTGTCATGTGCATCTATCATCATTTGCTGTTTTCATGAGTTGCTTATATAATATGTGTGTGTGTGTGTGTGTGTGTGTGTGTGTGTGTGTGTATAAAAAGCAGTGGGGTATGGTGGTGCACACCTTTATTATCAGCACTTGGTAGGCAGAGGCTGATGAATCTCTATGAGTTCAAGGCCAGCCTGGTGTACATAGTGAATTCCAGGCCAATTGGGGCTACAGGAAGACCTCGTCTCAAAAAGACCAATATATATATATATATTGCAAACTTCAGCTTTTTTGTGTGTGTCCTAAAATTTTCATTTTTATTTTTGGCATACTCAATTAAAATGCACATGTGTGTGCACATGTGAAGGTTCATAAATGTATTTTGGTGAATTTTTGTTGTTTTTGTCTTTTTGAGACAGAGTTTCCCTGTAGCCCCAGCTGGCCTAGAACTCATTCTGTAGACCTGGCTGGCCTTAACTCCTAGAGATCCACCTGCCTTTGCCTCCCAAGTGCTGGGATTAAAGCCATCTGCCACCATGCCTGGCTTATTAATATATTTTGGTGATATATTGAGAGGCCTATGCTTCATACTTCCTTTATTTTATTTTATTTATTTTCTCTATGTGTATGGATGTACTGTCTGCATGGAGGTTTGTGCACCCATGTCGTGCAATGCTGCAGAGGTCAGAAGATCGTCTATACTTAGGTACTCTGAACATCTTTTTTTAATTTTTTTTTTGGTATTTTTGAGACAGGGTCTCCCTTTAGTCTTAGCTGGCCTGGAGTTCACTATGTAGACCAGGCTGGCCTTGAACTCACAGAGATCCGCCTGCCTCTGCCTCCCAAGTGCTAGAGTTAAAGGTGTGCACCACCACAGCCGGCTTTTTTTTGGGGGGGGTATTGCTGAACATCTTAAAACCTATTAAAATAGTATTTTGGGTCTATTAAATGTTTTATAAAACCTTAAAATGCTAATTATTTATATAAAATATTTATTAAGTATAAGGTAAAAATTTCACTAAGCTATAAAATTTAATGTTATATGCATAGATTTTGATTAGGATTTGCTTCCAAAGCAGATTCTAAATAAATATATATTAATTTTTCTTTCATTTGTATAATAGTCATGAGTAACATTAAAAAGATCAAATCACGCCAGGCGTGGTGGCACATGCCTTTAATCCTAGCACTCAGGAGGCAGAGGCAGGTGGATCTTTGTGAGTTCAAGGCCAGCCTGGTCTACAGAGCAAGTTCCAGGACAGCTGGGGCTACAGGGAGACCCTGTCTCAAAAAGACCAAAAAAATTAAATTAAATTAAATTTAAATTAAAAATTAAAAAATCAAATCATGTGATTTATTTCTCAAAAATATTCTTTTTCAAACCAATATTTTATTCAGGGCTGAAGAGAAGGTTCGGCATTAACAGCAGTGGCTCTTGCAGAGGACCTGGTTGGATTCTCAGCACCCACATGGCAGCTGACAACCTTCCATAACTCCAGTTCAAGGGGAATCAGATGCCTTCTTACTCTGAGGGCTTTGCACAACACAGGTGCACTTACACACATGGAGACAATACACTCATACTCATAAAATAAAAATAATAAAATATTTTTTAATTTTTATGTGTAGGAGTGTTTTGCCTTCATGTCTGTAAATACACCATGTTTGTGTAATGACCTACAGAGGCCAGAAGAGGGCATTGGATTCCCCTGGAACTGGAGTTATAAGTAGTTGTCAGCCACCACCTGGGTGCTAGGAATCAAACCCAGGACCTCTGGAGGAGCACCAAGTATTCTTAACCAATGAGCCAACTCTCCAGGCCATCAAAAATATTCTTTTTTTTTTTTGGTCTTTTCGAGACGGGTTCTCCCTGTAGCCCCAGCTGTTCTGGAACTCACTCTGTAGACCAGGCTGGCTTTGAACTCACAAAGATCTGCCTGCCTCTGCCTCCCAAGTGCTGGGATTAAAGGTGTGCGCCACCATGCCCGGCCAAAAATATTCTTAATATAAAACTGTTAAATAAGCCAAGCTTGGTGGCACATGCCTTTAATTCCAGCACTAGGGAGGAAGAGGCTGGCAAATCTTTGAGTTCAAGGTCAGCCTGGTTTACATAGCAAGTTCCAGGGCAGCTGGGGCTACAGGGGGACACTGTCTTCAAAAGATCCCCCCCCAAAAAAAACCCAACCAAAAAAATTCATTAAATAAAAAAGGTTTTTATTAATGTAAATAATGAGTATGTAAAATACATGTAAAATAATAGAGATACGTGCTTACTAAATATCTCTGTATTGTTTCCTTTTCTCAGTGAGGAGTACAGGAGATACAATCCCAACAGAGAGTAATCTTCAAAATATTGATTTTTGAAAATCTATCTTCTAAAAAAAAAAAGAAAATCTATCTTCTGTATGATTATGTATGCATGAATTTTCTACATGTGCTTATGTCTTTTATACCATTAGCTTGTAAGCAATTATTCATGTAAACTAAAGTTGTTAAACTGGACCAGCTTCCTTGTGGATCAGAGTAAAACTAAAATTTTAAAAGAAAAGTTCCAACTCCAACTGGTCAAACAGGTTAAGTAAGCTTGGCCCCATGTCCGACGTGCCAATTAAAGTGACAAATAATGGCAGAAAACAAAGAGGATATTTAATCAATGTGATCACTTTGGTGAAACAAATACTAGTGACTAATGGTCCTAGATCTTTCTTTAAGGGAATTAACATGAGTTTTTTCACTTAAATTTTAAAACCCCCCTTTTTTATATATAAATCTCATTTCTTTTTTAAATGTTTAAATTTTTTATTTTTTATATGTATGAGTGTACTGTCTGCATGTAGGTTGGTGCACCAGTGTCATGCAGTGCCATGGAGGTCAGAAGAGGGTGCAGTGCCATGGAGGTCAGAAGAGGGTGTTGGATTCCCCTGGAACTGGAGTTAAAGACGGTTTTTAGCTGCCATGTGGGTGCTGGGGATCAAACCCGGGTCCTCTGCAAGAGCAGTGGGTGCTCTTAACTGCTAGGCCATCTCTTCAGCCCAAAAATCCTTTTTTTTTTTAAAGACAAGATGTACATAATTATACAGTTTGGGTCCAGATGTCCTCTCCTTGATCGTTGTCTCAATTCTGATTCTTTGATCTGGCTCCTATTATTTGAGAGTATAATTATTACTCCTGCTCCAGGGTACAATTTTTCCCATTGGAAACTTGTACTCCTCTGAGATGGTAAACTCTTTATTCCAAGGATTAAGGAAATGACTTATCTCTGTGCGGTTTTTTGGTTTTGGTTTTGTTTCTGTTTTAGAAACTGTCTCTCTGTAGTCCCAGCTGGCCTGGAATTTGCTCTGTAGACCAGTGTGGCCTGGATCACACAGCGATCTATCTGCCTGCCTCTGCCTCCAGAGCAATGGGACTAAAGGTGTGTGCCACCATGTGCAGTGTATCTCTACACTTTTAAGGCGTTTTATTTGTGTATGTGTCTATATAGAAGCATAAGGATTTATTTATTTATTTATTTATTCTGACAGGGTTTTACTAGTCCTAGCCCTCCAGGGACATAGCCCAGATTGACTTCCATCTCTCAGGGATTCGCCTGTGGCCAGGATCAAAGGCCGCGCCCAGCAAGGGTTTTTTTTTTTTT
>VZQC01011882.1:95463-119011 GCA_009823505.1 Rhizomys pruinosus | reverse complement strand
AAAAAAAAAAAAAAAAAAAAAAGAAAAGCATATCAAAGATAATAGCTCTAGACACACCGAGAGGGCAGTAGACAGTGCTTAAATGCAATACAAAAAATGCTGACCATAAAGGAAGAACTGAAATTTCTGACTTCATTAAAGTTAAAAATTTAGACCTGGGCTGGAGAGATAGCTCAGTGGTTAAGAGCACTGACTGCTCTTGCAGAGGACCTGGGTTCGGTTCCCAGCACCCACATAGTGGCTAAGAACCATCTTTAGTGCCGGGTGTTGTGGCACATGCCTTTAATCCCAGCGTTTGGGAGGCAGAGGCAAGTGGATCTCTGTGAGTTCAAGGCCAACCTGGTCTACATAGTGAGTTCTGTAGGAAGCTTTCTTTTTATGCCGAACAGGGACCACACGGCCCTGCTAAGGGGAATGGGAACACAGTGCCCACTTTGCGGAAACTGTGGGGAGCTGACCCCTTGGCGCAGAGGCCAGCTGGCTACTGGTTACTTCCAGTAGCCCAGCCTGAGTGGTACTTCCAACTCAGGCCCTTAGCCTGGACCCACAAGACACGTGTTCCACTCTTGGACATGGCTTCCCACCTGGCCAGAGCCTGGACAGGAATTTCAGGCTGATGGCTGATAGCCTCCCTTCAGCCAATACCCACTCACAACACCAGCTACCCAGATTGGTGGTCCGCAAAGGGGAGCATTTTTCCAACCCACTGGCCACCAGAACGAAATGCAGGCCTACCTTAGCCTGTACGCACACAATAATTAATAAAAATAACTGACAAAAAAAAATAACTGACAGGAATTTTGTGATGATGCTACTATGAAATTCAAATTTATTCCTTGCCACAGCTTGCTTTTATAAACCAAATGACGTCAGCTCCCAGAGCCAATCATAAGTCCCCCAACTCCAGGCCACTAAACACCTTTGCCCCACCCAGCATCATGCACCTAGGCCACATTGCTTGCTCCTCCTTGGGGTGGGGTCAGACCCTCAGCCACACAGTGCCCTGAGGCGTGCTAGCTGGAAAGCTAGCCTACAATTCAAGCTGGATTTCCCTACATCTCCGCCTGTTTTTATTTTTTGAGAGTCAAACAAGCCCATGGGAGAGGTTGGCATCTATAAAGGAATCTGTTCTTAAATACATGAAATGCTTAAACCTATCTTGAGTGCTGGGTGGAGGCAGGCCAGACCTAAGATTTTTATCTTTTACACTAAAACCAATTTGCACTCAAAAACCAACCAATAAGTAATAAGTAATGAATACAAGTGTCCTTCATGTAAAACCAATTTACAAGCAGCTATGCCCAAACTTATATGGCCCAAGATCCCCATTGTCCAGCTGGAGGGGCTTGTATGTACAAGCATGTTGATCAAATAGGAGTCCAGTCTATATTGCTGTAGTTTCACAATTCACCCCAGTCGCAGCCCTTACATTCTACCATGCTCCATCTTCCACAGATTTTTCCTTAGGCTTTAGAAAAGGGGCACAAGTGGGCAAGAATCAAAAACAGTCTTTCTCTGGAGATGTCATTTTGGACTCTGATCAGTTCAGGCTGTGTGGTGGTTTGAATGAGAGTGTCCCCCCATAGGCTTTAAGTATTCAGACATTTTGTCTCCAGTTGGTGGCACTCTTCTTGGAGGTCTTAGAAGGTGTGGCCGTGCTGGAGGAAGTATGTCATTGGGGGCAGGCTTAGTGAGTTCAGCAAGCCTTGTGGTCTCCAGTCTCTCTCTCTCTGCTTCCTGTGCTCATTGGGAGATGTGACCCTCAGCTCACTGCTCCAGCCCCAGCCACCAGGCTTCCTGCCACAATGGACTCTAATTCCCTGAGACCGTCAATTGTAAGCTCAAATAAACTCTTCCTTTTATAAGTTCCCTTGGTCATGGTGGATTTATCACAGCAACAGAAAAGTGACTAATACAGGCTGTTTCCTTTCATGGATTGGCAATTTATCCAGGAATATCTTTTCTTTTTGAGACAGGGTCTCCCTGTAGCCCTGGCTGTCCTGAAACTCACTCTGCAGACCAAGCTGGCCTTGAACTCACAAAGATCTGCCTGCCTCTGCCTCCCAAGTGCTAGGATTAAAGGCATGTGCCACCACGCCCGGCTCCAGGAATATCTTTTTAATCCTACTAACAAAGCACAAGCAATTAGAAATACAGGCATTAAAACAGTACTAATTATTATGGTAAGTTACATTGTGGGCATAGACATAGATGTTTGGATGATATGCTAATCCATGAACTATAGCTTTTCTGTAGAAGATGACAAGGTCTTACTGTAGCTTATAACATCTCCTAACCACTAGAGGACATAAGCTTGTGGCATCAGCTGTGAATTATTCCTCCAAGGAGAGAGCTAATAGCCAATTAGATTTGGGATATACAGACATGTGGCTGCCACTGCTGTACAATATTTCTAGGCAGGTGAGGTGTAGCTGATGCTGACAGAGGAGTCTTCCTTGACTCCAGGAGACCAATATTTGCTTTATTGATTTAGTGGCTTTTGGTAATGCTCTCTGACATTTCAGAGGCCAACTGTACACTTGCAAGTGTGGTCTCAATACATGCTTACACCAGGTCTTCAATAGCAGGGCCTTACTACCTCTCTTCTTGCAGGTATCCCAGTTTACAGGCAAAAAGCCTTTACCTATTTTGGGGCTTGGATCACCTAGCCAACATCTCCTTGGCAGAATAATCCATTGCTGATATCAGAGCTCTCCTGTATTAATATATGTTGTTTAATTACACAGCTTATAAAAACTTTAGTATTATATTTGGCTCTGAATAGAGAATTATCCTTTCACAGTATAACTGTATAATATTTATTTTAAACACATCACTATAAACCTTATAAAGTTGGTGTATAACAATCATTTTTCTTTCAGTCCTTGGGGGTGGTTTTTCCAGGCCCGGCACAAAACCCTGTTTTAAAGATGTTTTACTTAGTTGTTAAATGTTTTACAATACACATTTAACCATACTTTAAATTATATCTAAAATAAAATAAGATTATTTCTTAAAACCAATTTATTTCCTACAACACTTTAAGAATTTATTGGAGTTTTTGTCTTGGGCCTTGAAGGAGTGTAGCCAGTAGGTGGTACCATACACCCATAAAGTAGCTAACTGTAACAGCATTTGTATGATTTTATTAGTAATTTCTAACCAAGGAAAGTGAATTACACAAATGACCATAGAAGTTTAACTAATTAATAGAGCTGCATCTAAGCTGAAGGGGCCAGTTTCAGCTTGGAGGCTGTTTATAATTGTACAAATGCATATTAACATTTACATGAACCAAATTAAAGATTGTTAACACCAAAAGTTATAAACCAAGTTTTGTATAGGTTGAATCTGTTAGCAGTGATTTATGGTTGACCTTTTAAAACACAGGAGTTTAGCCGGGCATGGTGGCACACGCCTTTAATCCTAGCACTTGGGAGGCAGAGGCAGGCGGATCTTTGTGAGTTGAAGGCCAGCCTGGTCTACAGAGTGAGTTCCAGGACAGCTGGGGCTACAGGGAGACCCTGTCTCGAAAAAGCCAAAAAAAAAAAAAATTAAACACAGGAGTTTAGAAAGTTATAGGGATTAAAACAAGTACTCATACATCCATACACACATGTGCATGCATACACATACATACAAGCATACACAAACATATGTACAAAGGAAAAAAATGTTGTGAGACCAATCTGTGGGAATAAAATTACATTATTGTCTTATACTCAATGAGAAAAGGTCATTTCCACAATTAAGGTTGGGTTTGAGTCTTCACAGAGGTCCAACGTCTGTCTCCTGAGTATTGGAATCAAAGCTGCACCTTCAAAACACAATGAAAGATGAACCACTGCTCCCGGGCAAGAGTGCTCAAGGGCGGCTTTATGGTTCTCAGTCACACACAGAATACTGTAAAGCCAGCCCTTCCCCCACCAGCCATCTCTCCAGCCCCTCTTCTTTCTTCTTTCTCTTGAAGGAAGCACTTGAGGCACGTTCAGCCCTGCTTTTTGTCCAACATATCCAATCTCACTCTGGGCTGGCTGCTACTCTGTCCTTTCACAAGCTACTCATTTGCACTCACAATCCCATCAGTCAGCTCCTAGTCTACACCAGATGTTTCCCTCCTTGACAGTGGGTCAACGGAAACAGCTGATCGTAGCTGCAGGAGCTGTGCCCCATTTCTGCCTTTAGGACCTCTCCAACCCTTGGGAGTTAAACCTCATAGCCTAAAGAGTAATGTTCTTTGACAGATGGACGTTACTCATTATTCTCCCTTTGGCCATCTCAAATACTTACATGTTACTGTGGATACCCATCCCCACAAGGTAATGGCTACCCCTCTAACAGGAGACTCTGCAGCCAAGGTTTGCCAACATCTTCTTCACTACATATTGATTATGGGCATTCCACATCAACTAAAAACTGATAATAGCCTGGCATATACCAGGGTCCACTTTAAACACTTCTGAGCTTTCTGGAATATCTCCCATATAACACCATTCCTTATAATCCCTGGGACCAGGGCATTGTTGATAGAATACATAAAACTTTAAAGGAGCAATTACAAAAAGAGAAGGGAGAGGTCTATCTTCTCCCCCCCATAATTCAGTGTTCAGAGTATTCTTTACTATGAATTTTCTGTTGGTTTTGAAACCAGACATGATAACCCCAGTCCACAAGCACTGGAGCCCTCTGACAGGGCATAATGAAGCACTGTTGGTACTATGGTGAGAGCCAATGTAGGGATAATGGAAGGGCTCAACCTGCTAACACAATGGGAAGAGGGTTTGCTTGAGTCTTCCCATAAGCAAAGCCTACCCCATTTGGGTTCTGGCAAGAAGCATTCATCCTTGGACTGCAAGGGATGGACCAAGACCCACCAGCAGAAAAGCTGGCCCATCTGAGCATTCAGAAAGTGTGGAAGAAACCCAGGAGAACGCCACTCCACCAGTGGCCAATGCACAGGGTTACATGGGAGGAACTCGAGGCACTGGAGTCACAGGCACAGAGCCTGAGGGCTCTGGGAATGGTACCAGTCATGGGTCCACTATTGGTGGCCCTCATATGCACTGCTCTGTTGGCCAATAGTGTGGCAGACCTGGTAACATGGGCATATGTGCCCAACCCACCATTTCTGGTGGCATCCTCTTGGGCTAGCACTCTGCCTCTGATTTTTGGCAGTGATTCTGCTGCCCTTAATCCAACCACAGACCCTACCTTATGAATTAAAACAGCACCTTACAATCAATTTTTCCTAATGGGAGCCAGTGCTCTCTGTTTCCAGGTTTTGCTTGACTCAATATGGCATTAGGTCCCTATCAGTCTTGCTGGATGGCTCCCTTTGTGTTCCTCCTAACTCCTCTCCTGAACTGGTGGAACAAGGAAATTACCGTGGCTATATCTCTAATTATATTACATCTCACAATGCTACTGACTTTATTTATACCCTTAGGACTCCAGCAGTCCTTATGGTTGCTGGTGAATCTGACTACTCCTTGGGAAGGGCTAACCAAGCTGGAGTATGTGGTCACTCTCCATCATCATAATAAAAGTGTTGCAGGGGCCATCATCCTCAGCATTATCTCCCTCATTATTGGAGTTACAGGAGCAGTTGCTTCAGGGTGTCAATTTCCAATACCCTGCAGTCTACAGGGGCAGTCAACAACATTTCAGCCATGACAACTAAGGCTCTTGCACAAGATAAAATTGTTAGTGATCATCTATACATTGCCATACATACCCTGCTAACTGAACTTTTATTTGACATGATTCATACTGTTTGTGATTGATGTTAGCATGTTTGTGTGACTCTTTATAAGGTCAATGTGCTCAATGTTATTCAGGCTTATGCAAACCTCTCCAGTTGGAATAGGGGACCCTGGGATACAACCAGATTCTCTCATTCTTTGATGACTTGTACAAGAATTGGAGATAGGTATTTACTAATTGGCTTACCCCTTATTTGGTTTTCACATGGGCATTGATCATTGGAGTTGCTTACTGTTTTATAAAATAGTCATGGCCATTTGGGCCAGAGAAAAGCAACCAACCACCACTTCTGTCATGCTGTCAGAGCTTGTGGAGGTAAAAACAGAAGGAGGAGATGTGGGACAGCAGTCCTGGATTCAGGTGTATCTTGTGCATGTGCAAGCACAATTATTTTGGTTTTTTTTTTTTTTTTGAGACGGGGTCTCCCTTTAGTCCCAGCTGGCCTGGAGCTCACTATGTAGACCAGGCTGGGCTTGAACTCACAGAAATCCATCTGCCTCTGTCTCCTGAGTGCTGGGATTAAAGGCATTCGCCATCACACCTGGCAATCATTGTGTTTATATGGTCTGGGGAGCTCACTCATGCCACAGAAGGTATGTGGAAGTCGAAGGACAACTTTGTAGCATTGGTTCTCTCCTTCCATCTTTGTGTGGATGCCAAAGATTGAACTTCAGTTTCAGGTTTGCAAGGCAAGTCCTTTACCCACCATGCTGTCTTGCAGGACCAAGATTTAGTTATTTTTAATTATTCTTTTCTCAGAACCAATCCTTCCCAAGATCGTCACCTTTATAAACTTGTTTCCACTGAATGTAGTTTCTTCGTTGTACCTGAGAACCATTTCCTAGAGAGTAGAACCCTATATCTTTAAAGTGACAATTCTTGGGGCTGGAGAGATGGCTCAGTGGTTAAGAGTGCTGACTGCTCTTGCATAGGACCTGGGTTCGATTCCCAGTACCCACATGACGGCTAAGAACTGTCCTTAATCAGGGTGTGGTGGCACATGCCTTTAATCCTAGCACTCAGGAAGCAGAGGCAGGATCTCTATGAGTTCAAGGCCAGCCTGGTCTACAGAGTGAGTTCCATGACAGCTGGGGCTACAGGGAGACCCTGTCTCAAAGTAAAAAAAAAAAAAAAGTGAATACTCTTGCTTTTTCTTAGTCAGGATGATAAGCTTTCTGGGAATTAACAGAATTATTTGCAAGTACAAAGATTCATCGTCATTCTGACCAGAAAACAAAGATGGTGGGTTACTGAATACACTGAACCTATGCACTCTATGCTCTAGCCTGTACACCAGGAGAGAAACCCTTGACTGGATCCTGTACACAGGAGAGGAACCCTTGACTGGATCCTGTACACAGGAAAGGAACCCTTGACTGGATCCTGTACACAGGAGAGGAACCCTTGACTGGATCCTGTACACAGGAGAGGAAACTTTAACTGGTTCCCATGTGTCCGATGAGCAGCGTTTGACTGAAGCTGCCTCTCAGAAAAAGGAAAAGCCTTGTGGGGCCTGAGGAGTCAGGCAGATTCCAGAAATTCAAATGGTAGACAATCTTTGAGGAGAGCTGGGGTGCTTTTTACACTTGGGGAAAACAGTTATGGGAAGGTGTGGTGGTTTGAATGAGTGTCCCCCATAGGCTTTAAGTATTCAGACATTTTGTCTCCAGGTGGTGGCACTGTTCTTGGAGGTCTTAGAAGGTGTGGCTGTGCTGGAGGAAGTACGTTATTGGGGGCAGGCTTAGTGAGTTTAACAAGCCTTGTGGTCTCCAGTCTCTCTCTCTCTCTCTCTCTCTCTCTCTCTCTCTCTCTCTCTCTCTCTCCTTCCTGTGCTCATTGTGAGATGTGACCCTCAGCTTGCTGCTCCAGCCCCCACCACCATGCTTCCCGCCACAATGGAGTCTGATTCCCTAGAACCGTCAATTATAAGCTTAAATAAACTCTTCCTTTTATAAGTTCCCTTGCTCATGGTGTTTTTTTTTTGTTTTGTTTTGTTTTTTGTTTTGTTTTGTTTTTTGTCTTTTTGAGACAGGGTTCCCTGTAGCACCAGCTGTCCTGGACTCACTCTGGTAAGACCAGGGCTGGCCTTGAACTCACAAAATCCGCTGCCCTCTGCCTCCCAAGTGCTAGGATTTAAAGCATGCACCAAATGCCGGGCCGCTCATTGTGTTTGTATTCACAGCAGGCAGAAAAAGTTGACTAATATCAGATATTTTGGTACCGAGAGAGTGGGCTGTTGGCTGTGAAGAACTGACCATGTGGCTGGTTTGGAGAAGTGTGGAAGACTTTGGAATTTGGCTAGAAAAGCTGTTGACTACTGTAGCAGGGCTTTAAAGGGGCCACTCTAGTAAGAAGCCTGCGAAGAAAGCATTGCTGCAAAAAATGTAGTTTCCAGAGGAAAATACTTAGACAGCAATGGATATTTTGATAAAGAGTCTGGCAGCAGTTTGCCCACAGCCCAAATGCTTGCCTAAGAATGCTAGGTTGAAAAGCAATGGACTATGTCTTTGGTGAGTGTTTCTAAGACAGCCTAATGTAGAAAATGTCCGGTGTGGCGATTGATGGTGAATATTGTGCAGATCTACATGTGAAGAAGAGCAGATGGGCAGAAAGAAATGCAGAATGTACAGATTGGATCTGATAACTTGCACTAGAGGATTTAAAGGTGGGGCCAAGTCATGTGAAGGAGAGATTTCCTATTGATAAGAGAGACTTAAAGTGATTAAGGAGGCCTCTGAGATTTATAAGTAAACAAGAATCGAGTACCTTCAGGGCAAGACCACACCCAGCTAAGCTCCAATTTTTGAAAGGAAAATACTGAAAGCGTTTGCTACTCCAAACAAGTCCAGGGCACGAGAAAATTTGCAAATGTGATAAAGTAGAAGAGAGTTCCATCCCTGAACTTGCAGCAAATCGGCAATTCATCACATGGTGCTGGCTTTTAGAGGCATGAATTTTGCATGAGTGAAGGGGTCCATCAGTTCTTCCTCCACGTTTCAGAGAGCCCACAGAAGCCAGCTGAGTGCATCAGGGGCATCCCTGAATAAAGAAGCGCCTGATAGCCATTGTGTGAAGCTGTGAATGCTGAAGCCTGGTTGGCAGCGAGAAACCCCAAGAAAACATTTGAGATCAGGCTTTTGCCAAGGAGAGCTGCATAACAGGGAGTGTACCAGCCTAAGAAAGAGAGATTATGTTGCAAGACAAACTGGAAGAAGCTGAGGCCATCTAAGCTCCTTTGGAAGTAAGTCCCAGAAGTCGCACTGAGCTACTCGGGATTTGGTTTTGCCCGTGGTTTTCGGTCTTGTTTGGTCCAGTTTTTCCTCACTATGCTCTCTATTCACTCCCTTTTGGAATGAGAATGTGTATTCATTCCACTGTATGTTGGAATATATTAATTTGCCTTTGATTTACAGGGACTTACAGTTAAGAGATTGGCCTTGTGTCTCAGAAGAGATTTTGGACTGTAGACTTTTGATAGAATTGAGAACTGTAAAAGACATGGGAGACTTTTAAAAGTTGGACTAAATGTATTTTGCATTTTATATGGTCGGAGCCTAAGGGGCCAGGAGAGGTGGATGTGGTGTTTGAATGAGTTTCCCCCATAGGCTTTAAGTATTCAGAGATTTGTCTCACAGTTGTGGCACTGTTCTTGGAGTTCTTAGAAGTGTGCTGTGCTGGAGAAAGTACGTTATTGGGGCAGCTTAGTGAGTTCAACAAGACAGACTTTGCAGTCTCGCAGTCTCTCTTCTCTCTCTTTCCTCTCTCTCTCTCTCTCTCTCTCTCTCTCTCTCTCTCTCTCTCTCCTTCCTGGGCTCATTTCGAGATGTGACCCTCGGCTTGCTGCTCCAGCCCCGGCCACCATGCTTCCTGCCACAGTGGAGTCTGATTCCCTGGAACCATCAATCATAGCTCAAATAAACTTCTCCTTTTATAAGTTCCCTTGGTCATGGTGGTTTTATCACAGCAACACAAAAGTGACTAATACAGAAGGTGAGCAGAATATGTTAGGTAGAATAAAAGGAGATGCTAAACATCTACAGCAGCACATGCTTCTAATCTCAGCACTCTGGAAATACAGGCGGGAAGATCCTGAGTTCAAGACCAGCCTGGCCAGCCATAGCAAGACTGTCTCTCGAAAACAAAGAAAGACACCTGCTATGCCCCTGTGATCCCAGCACTTGGGAGTCTAAGGTGGGATGATCTGAAGTTAGTCTGATATCACTCTTGACTACACAGTGAGTTTGAGGCCAGCCCAGACTACTCGAGACTCTGTCTCAAAGAACCCAAACCAGAGCTGTTAAGATGACTCAGTAGGTAGAAAGCACTTGCCATACAAGCCTGATGACCTGAGTTTGATCCCAGGAGCCCACATAAAGTGGAAGGAGAGAGTCACCTCCATGAACATGTCCTCCACATGCATGCTATTGCCACATGCACACGTACTCTCACACACATACATAAAAATAATAATACATTAAATAAAGCAAATTTATTTTTAAAATATTTTGTGTATATGAGCGCATTGTGTGTGTGTGTGTGTGTGTGTGTGTGTGTGTGTGCAGCAGTGTCATGCAGTACCCATGGAGGACTTCAGATCCCCTGTAACTGGAGTTATAGACAGTTGTTAACTGCCATGTGGGTGATGGGAATGAATCCAGGGTCCTCTGCTAAAGCAGCCAGTGGTCTTAACCACTGAGCCAGCTCTCTAGCCCCCAATAAAGCATATTTAACAACAACAAGGACAACAACAAAAAAAAAGACACTCGGAGATAGGAGAAGGGATCAGCTCATAAAGAAATTGATGTTCTAGACAAGGTCTCCTTATGCAGTCTCCAACTTCTGATCCTCTTGCTTCAGCCTCCCAAGTGCTCTGATTACAGATACAGCACCACCCCTGGCTTCTCATAAAGAGGTTAAATTCCCGAACAAGTGATTACAACAGATTGCTGTGGATTATAGGGCAATGTTAGTGAAGAGAACCTAGTTTGACAAAAATTAATATGGAAACAGTTCAAAAGAGGACTTGGAGGAATTGCAGGTTAAGAGACCTAGGGAGGGACTGGAGAGATAGCCTAGCAGTTAAGAGCACCGACGCTCTTGCAGAGGACCCAGGTTCGATCCCCAGCACCCACATGGCGGCTAAGAACCGTCTGTAACTTCAATTCCAGGAGAACTCCAGTTCCAGGGGAATCTGAGACCCTCTTCTGACCTCCGAGGCATTGCACGACATGGGTGCACTGCAAGACACGGGTGCACAGACCTGCATGCAGACAGTACATTCATACACATACAAAGATAAATAGTAATAAAAAAAATTTTTTAAAGAGACCTAGGGAACCGAGAATAGCCAGAGGGTGTGAACTGTGAATTAGGCCTTAAGCACAGAGGCCAGTTAGCTCCACCCTGGGAGTACTCTCTGAGTTGTCACCATCCAAGTGAAGAAAAAAAAAAAACCTTCTGCTAGAAAGCCAGATCATGATACAGAGGGGGAAAAGCCTGTAAAAGAGTATGGCATCGGAGGTAAAAAGGTCCAGGGATCTCTTATGTCGGAGTGCCTTAAGAAAGCCATTTAGTAGGAGTGATATATTTTCTCCTTCAGGAATGGCTCATTCAAGTGCATACTAATTAAGAGAGGATGGGTAAGACACTCAAGGTCAATATTGGACTTGCTTCGTAATCTTATAAAAATTCATGAAGGCAGCAATATCTAAGATCTGATACATTTGGAATGAGTCAAGAGCTGATGTGTGGGTGTGGAATTTTAATGAAAGTAGGGATGACATATCCACCTGGGTCATGAACTCAAATTTCTCTGTGTCTTAGTACAAATCAAATTAACTCTATGATTCTTCTTTTCCAACTATGAAAAAGAAGTGATTTCCCTATATAGATTGTTTATTAATTTAAGAACTAAATCACTTTTTCAATGTACCTCGAAGCCATAATGTGCCCAGAGGACACTAGTTGGAGGGAAACGAAGTGGCTGCATTACTTCATGCTGTCAGAGTCACAAGCCCAGCCTGCCAGGCTCCCCTCCCTCACAGTCCACTTAGGCTGCCCTTCAGATCCTTATCGGTGTTTTGTTTTGTTTTGTCTTTTTGAGACAGGGTTCCCTGTAGCCCCAGCTGTCCTGGAACTCACTATGTAGACCAGGCTGTCCTGGAACTCAGAGAGATCCGCTTGCCTCTGCCTCCTGAGTTCTGGGATTAAAGGCGTGAGCCACCATGCCGGGCCCTCCTTATCTGTTTTTGTGTAGGAAGCTTTTCTTTTTATGCCAAACAGGGACCACGTGGCCCTGCTAAGGGGGTTGGGGACACAGCGCCTGCCTGCAGTTGCTGTGAGGAGCTGGACTCTCAGTGCAGAGACCAGCCGGCTACTTCCTGTAGCCTAACCTAAGTGGTAACTCCAACTTAGGCTCTTAGCCTGGACCCACGAGACACGTGTTCCACTCTTGGCCGAGACTTCCCACCTGCCCAGAACCGGGAAAGGAATTTCACTCACAACACCAGCTACCCAGGTTGGTGGTCCGCAAAGGGAACCTTTTTCCAGACCACTGGCCACCCGAACGAAATGCAGGCCTACCTTAGCCTGTACGCGCGCAATAATTAATAAAAATAACGGCCGGGAATTCTGTGATGATGTTACTATGAATTCACATTTACTCGTTGCCACATCTTGCTTTTATAAACCAAATGACGTCAGTTCCCAGGACCAAGCATGAGCCCCCCAACTCCGTGCCTCTGCACACCTTGCTCCACCCACTATCTTGTACCTAGGCCATGCTGCTTGCTCCTCCTTGGGGAGGAGCCAGACTCTTGGCCATGCGGTGCCCTGAGGCATGCCAGCTGGAAAGCTAGCCTGCAATTCAAGCTGGATTTCCCTACATTTTTGTATTGGATTTTTGCCTCCTTTGGAGAACTGAGTAGATGTCATTCAATGGCTCCCAGGCCCGTATCCATTTCACCCAGACTATGTGTCCTCCAGTTGTGGTGGTGCTGGCTGGCAAGGGCTTTGGCTTTGTCCTTCTATAGAGGGTTGACAGGAACTCCCCTTGAAGTTGCTGGAGACAATGTCTAAAAGGCTATGTCTGACTGATGCCCAAAGGAGACCATGGTGAAGAGTAACTGACGAAGGGTGACAACAGTCTCTTGGGTGGGTCACCTATAATGCAATTCATAATTCAGGGTTTGCCTTGAACTTCTCCTGAAATCATATCTTCACTTAACTTCTTCTGCTGCTGTCTTGGACTTCTTTCACTTCAGTGAAAAGTTTCTCCCTTTGAAATCACAGAAGTGAAAATCCCTACCTCAGGTTCTGCCCACGGGAAACTTCAGCTCACAGGGTTGGTGATGGGAGTTTCCTGGGAAGCATTACATCCCTCATCCACTAGATGGCAATGCCTGCCATCCGGGATGTATGAACTATTAATCTGACTAAATACAGGAAAGCAATTGCCGAGATGCTCACAGGTGGTGGTATTGTCTACCTGATAGGATCTAGAATCACCTAAAATGCAAACCTCTAGGCACACTTGTGAGGGGTTATTTAGATTAGGTTAACTGAAGTGGGGAGATCCACCTTAACTGTGAGCAGCCCCATTCCATGGATAGGAGCCCTGGACTGAATAAAAAGAAGAAAATGAGCTGAGCACCAGCATTTGTCACCCTCTGCTTCCTGATTGTGCATGCAGTGTGACCAACTGCCTCCTGCTCCCTCTGTCACCCCTTCCCTGCCATGATGCACTGTATCCCCAAGAACTGTAAGCCAAAACAAACATTGTATTAAGGTCTTTTATCAGATATTTTGCTGCAGCAACAAGGCAAGTAAGACCTGTAATTCACCGGGGTAAAATATGGTTAACAAATGCTGCATTAAATTGTAAGCTGGGTGAGATCGAGAGATGGCTCTGTGATTAAGAGTACTGGCTGCTCTTGCAGAGGCCCTGGTTTGGTTCCCAGCACCCACATAGCAGCTAACAACCATCCATAACTCCTATTCCATCCAACACCTTCTTCTGACCTCCATAAGCACTGCATGCAGGTGGTGCACTCATACATGTAGGCAAAACATCCATACACATGAAATAAAAATAAAGTTAAATTGTAAATTGGCTGTGGCATTGGAGACATAGAGAAAATGTAGAAGCAGACACACAGGGCTGCATGTACTATAGTTTGCAACTTCTTGTGAATGTATAACTACTTCAAAATATAAAGTTGAAAATAAAAACAATTAAATAGCAATAACATGAAAACAATATTGTATCCTGGGTCAAATGGGAGACACTAATACTATCCCTAAAGCCCTAAGGGATATAGAGACAATGATTCCCAAATAGGCCCATTTAATTAAATATCTTTTTTTTTTTTTTGAGGCAGGGTCTCCCTGTAGCCCCAGCTTGCCTGGAACTCACTATGTAGACCAGGGTGGCCTTGAACTCACAGAGATCCACCTGCCTCTGCCACTCAAGTGCTGGTATTAAAGGTGTATGCCAGCACACCTAGCTAATTAAATATCTTGATCTCTATGAAATAAAAGGAATTATGGCATAATGCATAGACTATCAGAAAAAAATCACATAGCACTCCAACTGAAGTGTCAGACTAGGTGTGGCATCTTTACTAGAACAGCTTGGCATAGACTTCAGGGTGACAATTGTGTTCTCTTCTAGTTCCATTGTTTACAAGGAATAGATTCCTGTCCATTTATGACTTTGCCCTAGAACTATGCTCCAGGGAGGAAAGGAAGAAGGGAAACAGACTTTGGTGTAAGGGCCAGAACTTCAAGTAGGCCTCCTCGTTACTCCCTTTGGGTAGAGAGGACAAGGGTCCAATAAGACGGTATACCCACATTGCTGGCACTGGCAAAGGGTCTGCCTGGCCAGTGGAGTGCCTGGGAAGAGCACCACTGGAGGGATCACCAGAGTCTAGAGGAAGCAGCATATGAGTGAATCAGAGCCAGTGGGCCCGAAGTACGGCTAGGTTGACCAGATGGCTCCACAGGCAGAGCCGCCCTGTGGAACCAGAGTTCCATCCTCCAAACCCAGTGTAGAAGGAAAGAATTGACTCCCACAAGTTGTCATCTGACCTCCATGTGCACAAAGTGGCATGCAAGAGCCCCTTCACAATAAACAAACAAATACATGATAAGGTTTATGAAAAAGAAGTGCCATCAGCACCTAGCCCTGCAGATGAGGCACTAATCACGAGGCAGAAGCCTCACCTAGAAGGTTTCAGCTAGCTTCTAGCCTCAGCCACACCAGTTCTTGCACTGCAGACTTATGGCAAGAACAGTGTGATAGCAGCAAATGGGGTTGTGTGCTAGTTCAACAGCACAGTCTCCCTCAGCAAAGCTGGTCCAGTCATGAAGAGCAATGGAGCCCTCCATATAATGCAGTCCTTTGAGAAAACCAACCAGCCACTTGTGGAGGCAAAATGATTCTATCAGAGCTCTTTCATGGTGCAGAGTAGCAATCACCCTGGGTATGACTGTGTTTGTTCTCAACCCAGGACTGGCTGCAGCAGATAAGGCTGTTAAATTGATTCCACTCACCCTGCTCTCATGAGTACTCGAAAATGGTACCAGTACTAATCCTGGTAGACAAGAACCAGATGGAGTGACATTACCATGAGAACGACTGGAGCTAAATGGCACAGTGTTGAAATGGAGCAGATGCTATTGCGGCCTTGCTAAATCTGTTTCCCAGGCTGGCTTGCCAGTGCTGGGTGCCGATGGCCTTCCCAAAGGTTTCCTTTCAGTTGAGGGGAAATACCTCCGCAAGACTCAACCGGGAGGTTAATGTACTTCCCACCTCATAGATTTCTGGGGGTCAGTGACTAACTGATACAGGGGTATAGGTCCAGACTCCTTGCTTCCAGGAGCCATGGAACCCAGGCCTGGCTCACTAAATGTTTATGTTTCCCCGTCTAAAGTGTACAAAGCCAATGGTCAGTCACAGACTATTTTGAATTTCCCAACTTCTCTTGTTCCTTATATGCAAAAGACATTGGGAGCCCTAGAATGGAGAGATCCTGGGTTCCTGAATCCTTATGTGAAAAGCTCTCCTCAGTCAGAAACATCCACCTGGTAAATAAGAAATAAACTCGGATCGTGTTGTAAACACTAGCCTGGGAGTTGTTATGTCACGGCAGCTGGTTTTACTCTAAGTACCACACTCCACCTGCGAACTCTAATTGGATCACTGGTGTTGTAGAAGTCCGAACTGGATGCTTCCGCAGGTCCCTGCTGATATAGGTTCTCAGGCAGATTCCACTGAAAAGTCAGTGGACTTCAGTTATTTTACTTGAGATTTGTAGTGCTAAATAGTCCCTTTATCACCGTATAGAAAATACATTAGAAGCTAAAGACCACTGGTCAAAGAACTGGATTATAATCCTGGCTCCTCTATCAGCCTGCTCTAGAGTCTGGTTTCAATAATGTTGTCTTGTTTAGCCTCGGTTTTATTGGCTGTGAAATGACATGTTAAGGAAAACAATCTGACCTCAAGGGTCCTTCTAGCATATATGGTGTGTGTGTGTGTGTGTGTGTGTGTGTATGCTTTTTTTTTTTTTGGTCTTTTTGAGACAGGGTCTCCCTGTAGCCCCAGCTGTCCTGGAACTCACTCTGTAGACCAAGCTGGCCTTGAACTCACAGAGATCCGCCTGCCTCTGCCTCCTGAGTGCTAGGATTAAAGGCATGCACCACCACGCCAGCTAAGCCCACTTTCTTTTGCAACACAAAATTACCTGCCTGGGAGGGCACCACCCACAGTGGGGATGGGCCCTCCTACATCACTTAGTGTATTAGTCACTTTTCTGTTGCTGTGATAAAACACCAGACCAAGGAACTTATAAAAGGAAGAGTTCCAGGAAATTAGAGTCCATTGTGGCGGGAGGCGTGGCGGCTGGATCTGGAGCAGCAAACCGAGGGTCACATCTCACAAAGAGCACAGGAAACAGAGAGAGCAACTGTAGACCACAGAGGCTTGTTAAAACTCACTAAGCCTGCCCCCAGTGACACACTTCCCCCAGTATGGCCACACCTTCTAAGACCTCCAAAAACAGCACCACCAACTGGAGACAAATGTCTGAATACTTACAGCCTATGGGGGACACCCATGCAAACCACCATACTTAGTAATCAAGAAAATACCCCACAGACATGGCCACAGGCCAGTCCAATAGAGGAAATTCCCCGATTGAGGCTCCCTCAACCCAGGTATTCAGCACAGTAAACAAACCTAAAGGAAATATTTTAGAAAGCATAAAAAATTATTATTATTATTATTATTATTATTACTATTATTATTATTATCTCTACTATTCTGAGACAGGGTCTCACTATGTCACCCTGGCTGACTTGGAACTCACTATATAGATCCAAAGTGGCCTCAAACTCACAAAGATATGCTTGTTTCTACCTCCTGAGTGCTGGGATTAAAAGTGTGTACCGGGCTGGAGAGATGGCCTAGAGGTTAAGAGCGCCGACCGCTCTTGCAGAGGACCCTGGTTTGATTCCCAGCACCCACGTGGCGGCCGAGAACCGTCTGAAACTCCAATTCCGGGAGAACTCCAGTTCCAGGGGAATCCGACACCCTCTTCTGACCTCCGCGGCGTTGCATGACACGGGTACACAGACTTGCATGCAGACAGTACATTCATACACATGCAGAAATAAATAAAATTGATTAAAAAAATTAAAAGTGTGTACCAACTAGAAAGCATAACATTATTATGAAAAATTTCTGCAAGCTGCCCACAGATGAAGCACAGGTTTGCTTTCATGTACTGGGCAGAACATTAGTTGCTTGACATTTGTATAAGAAACATAGGGCAAATGCAGATATGAAGGAGATTGGCATGTATCTGAGGTTTTTCTAGCCTTTTGCAGGCTGCCCATGTCTATAACATGAATGCTTTCATTGGGCTAACTTTCCCACAGGCAAGGACGCTGAGCAATTCCCAAAGGTCAGAGGCGCTCAGTTTGGCTATTAGACCAACCCTTGCTTAATAGCTATGCTACTCTTTCTCGTAGATTTAATTATAGGAGTCATCTGTGGCATAAGTAATGGCAGCCCATAAAGTATTTAAAAGGACAGAGAAGGCAGATGATCCCTTTAGTCTGTGCCTATGTGTGTGCACCCTGCTCAGATGTGAGTATATCAAAGTCAGGGCCTGATGCATATACTAGGCAAGCTCTTTCCCACTGAGCTCCAACCCAAGCTCTCTTCAGCCTCTTTGCCACACATCTTACTCTGTTCAGATTACTGCAAATGTGGCTCTCCAGGGTTGGAATGCTTATTCCTTATATTCCTATTAGCATAAAAAAAAAAAAAAAACAAAAAAAAAAACAAGAAATCTGCTGTGTTGACTATAGGACGTGAGAGAAAAAGAAGAGCCCAGGACAGCAAGGAGAAAGGCTGTTCAATGTAAGAAGACTTGCAGTAGATTAGTGGAGAAGCAAGTTTTAGAAGATGGGATGGGTATATCCCCATAAGACTCATCTTACTGCAGAGATACATGAACGGTCATGTTTATTACAGCTCTTTTCACAATAGCAAAGAGCTGGAACCAACCCAAGTGCCCCTCGACTGAGGAGTGGATAGATAAAATGTGGTACAGCTAAACAATGGAGTTCTATGCAGTGGAAAAGAAAGATGACATCATGCACTTTGCAGGTAAATGGATGGAGCTAGAAGATATCATGCTAAATGAAGCAACACAGTCCCAGAAAAACAAAGGATGAATGGTATCCCTCATCTGTGGATGCTAGCACCAATTACCTCATTGTATGGTAAACTGAGCAATGTTAATGTGATCTGAAAACAACTGTGCTCTTATATTGTGAATCCCTTAAAAAAATAAATAAATAAAGAAGAAGATGGGATGGAGGGAAAATAGGTGTTTATTGCTATCAATGATTACTTAAGACTGTTCTGATCTAGTCTAAAGTTTTATTTAGGCTAGTCCTTAGTGCATCTTGAATTTGATCTCAAAACCTTTTTCTCTTCCACTCTTATAGCACAAGCCCCAGGAAACACAGAATACTGATAAGCCATATTTTTAAAATATTAGCATGGCAAGCTTGGTGCAATATCTCACATCTGTAGCTCCAGATACTTGGGAGGCTGAATGGGAAGAATCATGAGTTCAAGGGCAGCATGAGCTGCATAATGAGCTGCATAATGAGCTGCATAATGAGCTGCAAACCAACCGCTGAGTATAGCAGGGCTTGCTTGTAATCCCAGCTCTCCAGAGGTGACATAAACCCATGCTTGTAATTCCAGCTGCTCCAGAGGTGAGATAAGGCCATGCTTGTAATCCCAGCTCTCCAGAGGTAAGATAAGGCCATGCTTGTAATCCCAGCTCTCCAGAAGTGAGATAAGGCCATGCTTGTAATCCCAGCTCTCCAGAGGTGAGATAAGGCCATGCTTGTAATCCCAGCTCTCCAGAGGTGAGATAAGGCCATGTTTGTAATCCCAGCTCTCCAGAGGTGAGATAAGGCCATGCTTGTAATCCCAGCTGCTCCAGAGGTAACATAAGGCCACACTTGTGATCCCAGCTGCTCCAGAGGTGAGATAAGGGCATGCTTGTAATTCCAGCTGCTCCAGAGGTGAGATAAGGGGATCATGAGTTTGAGATAAGTCTGGGCAGCATAGGAAGACGTCTTGATAGATTATGGATGGTAGGTAGATGATAGATAGATAGATAGATAGATAGATAGATAGATAGATAGACAGATAGAGAAATATTAATTGGTTGGCAGAGCAAAAAATTCCACAAACAAATTCTAAATACAGGTCACAAACTGAAAAAAATGTAGTCTACAATACTAGGATTCCTAATAAAATAAAGTTCCTAGCCAGGTGTGGTAAGACATACCTTTAATCCCAGAACTCAGAGGGTAGGTGGATCTCTGTGAGTTCAAGGTCAATCTGGTCTACATAGTGAGTTCCAGGCTAGCAAAAAGAGAATTCCTACAAACAGACATAAAACAATAGTCATAATTCAATAGAAAATGGTCAATGAACTTGAACAGTTTTCATGTTGATTCACCTACATTAAATAATTATGACACCTTTTAAACATAAGGTACTCAATGTCACTCCAAATGGGAAGTTAAAGCTATAATCAGAGGAGAGTCTTCTACTCAGGAGCCCTACTAAAAACTAAAAAACAAAGAATTTAGATGTTGCTGCCTCAGCAAAATGAAAGTTTTCTCCCTAGAAGTTTCCCAATTTTTGATAATTCTAAAATGTTATGTAACTAAACAAGTCATGACACTAAAAAATATGTTCTAATCATAACCTTAAAAAATGTTGTGTGGCTGGACCTGGTGGTGCACACCTTTAATCCCAGCACTTGGGAAGCAGAGGCAGGCAGATGTCTGTGAGTTCAAGGCCAGTCTGGTATACATAATGAGTTCCAGGCTAGCTGGGGCTACCAAGAGACCCTGTCTCAAAAACACCAAAAAAAAAAAATGTTATGCGTATCAGTGTCTTGTCTGCATATATGTAAGAGTGTACCATGTAATGTCTGCAGAGGCCAGAAGAGGGCACTGGAGCACCTGGTTGTTAGCTATCACGTGGGTGCTGAGAACTGAACCCTGGGGACCAAACCCAGGTACTCTTCAAGAGCAGCCAGTGCTCTCAACCTCCAAGTCACCAATCTGGCTCCTTTAATAATAACAAAAAAAGTTAGTAAACATGATAAAACAACACCAAAAAAGGAAGAAAAATTTTAAAAGCTGCAATTAGATATTTTATTCCTCATCATATTGATAAAAATCAAAAGCATTAGTCATTAAGGGCACTGGCTGGGGTATTCTCGTTTGTCAGCTTCTATGGAGAGGAAGCGGTGGCATCTGTCATCATCACTATTAGTGTTTTGGGTTCTGAGAACTGAAGTTGGCACCTTCTGCATACCAAGCATACATTACTACTGAGCTTATCCCAGCCCCTCCATCATTATTTTAATAGTACACATACTCTTTGATCAAGAAATTCTACTTCTAGATATGTACTGTAGAGATCTAATCACATGTTTCTGAAAAGGGTTATTTACTTCGGCTTGGTATGTAATAGCAAAAGGTAGATACAGTTTACATATATGATAATAACAGAGTAATGGTTAGATAAAGTATGGTATATCCACTGTAAGCATCCATTAAAAATAATATGGCAGCTTTGCAAGATATCTTATTAGGAGATAAATATATGACTCAAAGAAAAAAGCAAAATGCAGAATGGTTTGTATAATAAGCTATTATTTACATAAAAATAAGAGAGATGGAATATATGTGTCTGTTTATAACTGTGTGGCAAGGCTATATCACAGACTGATAAATATCGTTGACACTGGAAAGAAATTGGAGGCTACAAAATAAAGTGGGAGGGGACTTTAAATGCAACTGTTTCCGATGAAAGCTTCAGGAAACAAAGCTTCAGAAGATAAAATTGAATGCAGAAAGCTATAGGAGAGAGATCCCAGGAGACCCACCTACAGAGGCAAGAGAGCAAGCCAATGGAGGGAGAGTGGCTGTTCTACAGTGTAGCTGCCTGCAGCCAAGCCTCAGCCTGTTCTACTGTCCCATGTGAGCTCTAAAGTCAGGGCAGTCTTTCAGCAGAATCGCAAACTGAGGCAAGGAAAATAGAGCTTCATACCTCAAGACTATCTCTGGGCAGGCTTTCCATAAATAAATAAATAAATAAATGTTTAGTATCCTTATCATTTCCTTGTGATTTTTTTTCTTCATTAAAATGTAATAATTCACGTACTATAATATTCATAGATTCTTCTGGGAATAAATGAAGTCAAAAGAGACTTAAAAGGCCCAGCACTGTGATCTTGGCAACTCGGGAGTCTGGGGCAAGAGAGTCACTAGAGTCCAGTAGTTCAAGGTTAACCTGGGCAACATAGGAAGTCTCAGCTTCAAAAACTATAAAATAGATTAAGAGACAAAGAACCAGGTATGGTGCTGCATGGCTTTAATCCCAGCACTCAAGAAACAGAGGCTGGTGGATCTCCATGAGTTCAAGGCCAGCCTGATCTACAGAGCAAGTTCCAGGCCAGCTGGGGGTACAAGGAGACCCTCTCTCAAAAAAAAATTTTTTCGTGCTGAATTGCAGGAACATCAGGCCTCAATTTTCTTATGTTCTAGAGGCTATATTATTACACAGTTTGGTACTTCTACCTTGCAATTTCCCTTATGTAGCATTTCATTGATGGCAAACTAGACCACCAACTATGCTAAGAAAACCACAGAAAAGAAAGCTCAGTGCTTCTCTAAATGAAGAAACAGCAGATCCTTTTTATTTATTATCTATTTTATTTTATTTTTGGGTCTTTTCGAGACAGAGTCTCCCTGTAGCCCCAGCTGGCCTGTAACTTGCTCTGTAGACCAGGCTGGCCTTGAACTCACAGAGATCTGCCTGCCTCTGCCTCCTAAGTGCTAGAATTAAAGGCGTGCACCACTATGCCCAGCTTTATTATCTATTTTAAACAATTATTTCCATCGTATGTGTGCGACTGTTTCCCTTCATGTATGTATGTGCCCTGCATGTGTGCAATGCCCACAGGAGCCTAAAAAGGTGTCAGGCCCCCTGGAACTGGAGCTAAAGAAGGTTGCGAGCTGTTAAAGTGTTCTGGGAACTGAACTTGGATCCTCGCAAGAAGGGCGACTGCTCTTGACCTCTGTGCCATCTCTCCCGCCCCAAATTAAACTTCAAGATCTGAGTTTAAACTAGCCTAGTCAATCAGTGATGGTTAATGGGTAAATGCCAAACATAGATGTGTATCTAAAAATTTCTAGGATTCTTTATGACAGGGTTGCCTTGAATTCACAGAGATAAGCTTGCCTTTGTCTCCCAGGTGCTAGGATTAAAGACTTTTGCTACTAGCCAGCCCTGTAGGGCCCTTTTTATCTCTCCAAATGACTGAGCGACACAACACTAGCATTTACTTGGTGGAGGCAAGGATGCCGGAGAGTCAGCAGAAGTGGACTTGTCACCCCCGACAAAGAACCTGTCTCATTTTGCACAACTTTCCAGTGTTCCTCCACAATAAATTCACTTCAAATGCAAATCAGTGGTCCATTGGTACATATTTTTTAATTATTTATTTTTACAGTTTTACTTGTTCATTTTGTGTACTAATATATGTGTGTTACAAAGGACGCACAGGGAGTTCAGAGGACAACTTTCTTTTTTTTTGGTCTTTTTGAGACAGGGTCTCCCTGTAGCCCCAGCTGTCCTGGAACTCACTTTGTAGACCAGGCTGGCCTTGAACTCACAAAGATCCACCTGCCTCTGCCTTCCAAGTGCTAGGACTAAAGGTGTGCGCCACCACGCCCAGCTATAGAGGACAACTTTCAAGAATCGATTCTCTCCTTCCCCTGTGTGGGTCTTGGGGATCAGCTGAGGTCGTCAGGCTTGGTGGCATGTGCCTGAGGTTGTCGGGCTTGATGGAATGTGCCTTTACCCACTGAGCCATCTCCACAGCCTTTGGTAGATTTTAATAATGAATTTTTTTCCCTTATGTTTTACTAGTTACAAGAGGAAAAAAAAACCCTATAACTTAGGACAAGATGGTTATGGAGAAGGAAGCACGTGTAGATTAAAGATGTTGTTTCTAAGTAAATGAACACTTTACTAACTCTGAAATTTCTCCTTAGGTGATACATGATTTTAATTCTAAAAACTTGGTGGCAAATAAACTAGAAAAAGAGCTCTTATTTCTCTTTTAGAAAGCATTGTGCGGGCTGGAGAGATGGCCTAGCAGTTAAGAGC
>VZQC01011882.1:8356-61662 GCA_009823505.1 Rhizomys pruinosus | reverse complement strand
CCTCCGCGGCATTGCACGACACGGGTGCACAGACTTGCATGCAGACAGTACATTCATACACATACAGAAATAAATAAAAATTAATAATAAAAAAAAAGAGTGCCTACTGCTCTTACAGAGGACCTGGGTTCAATTCCCAGCACCCACATGGTGGCTAAGAACCATCTTTAACTCTAGTTCCAGGGAAATCCAACACCCTCTTCTGAACTCTGTGGCATTGCACAACACAACCTACATGCAGACAGTACATTCATACGCATACAAAAATAAATAAAATTTAAAACAAACAAACAAAACAGAAAAGAAATTACATAAAAAATAAAAGATATAAGTGCTGTATAAAATCAACCAATTATGTTAAGCTAGTATATCTGCTTTTATTGTGTTTGTCATTAGCCTGAATAGAAAGACCTTTAAAAGTGATTTTTTGAATGCATTTTGTTTGGTATTGTATTTATTAAATAAAGTATTTAGTTAGAAAGAAAGAGAGAAAGAAAGAAAGAGAGAAAGAAAGAAAGAAAGAAAGAAAGAAAGAAAGAAAGAAAGAAAGAAAGAAAGACAGAGAAAACAAGCAAACAAACAAGCCCTCTTCCCTGCTTAGCCATTCAGCCCTCTCCCCATCATTCCCCATTTTATACTTTCGGTCATCACAAGGACCATAATACATTGGGCTTCCTCATCCTAGAATGCTTCTGTCCACCTTTATAAGAAAAATTCATGCTGAACTTTTAAAAATAAAATCAAATTTTATCTCTTCAGGAAAGGAGGAGGGAAGGAAATGGGTGGGAAGGGGAGGGACCAACTACAGTTGAAATCAAGACCTGGGAGGGGCCCATGCTGCCCTCCAGACCCTGAGCTCTGCTACTGTTGCCTCCTGAAAGTGGATTCTAGTGTGTTCTGTTTTTGTGCATTCACACACCAGATTCAGTCCTTGGAGGGTCCCTTGTTTTACTTGGCACTCACACGTGGCTCCTACGATCAGGAAAGCAAGTGGCTGGCTTTGTAGTAGAGCCCAACTCCTACCAAGACTCACACAAACACCATTCTGGTAACATCAACAGCAGAAGTGCAAATCATATGAACTAACAGCAATGGTGACAGCATACACAAGCTCTATGTAAACTCAGTCAGAAAACGACCTAGCATAGAACTGGGTTTCACAAAGTTAGCTGAGGAAAAATTGACAGCTGATCACTGCTGGGGGAGAGATGGTCTTCTTTTTTTTTTATATTCATTTTTTTATTTTAGATTATTCTAAAGTATGCATATATACACTCCACAAATAAGTCAAAATTACAAATTCTGAAAATAAACTATAGGTCGATTCCTAAACACATTTAGAGATTCACATTTTAGCAGTAAAGTTGCATGCAGGTATAAAGATATGTACTTTACATTCTTTTTTTCACTTTTTTAAAAAAATTATTGCTTTACATATTTCTTTTGTAAAAGATTATGTTACAAATCAAATCCAGACTCATGTCCCCTTCCCAACCCCCCCCACCCTACCAGATTCGCCCTTTTAGTCAGTTCGTTGATGCAGTCTTTTCTGTTGTTGGTGTTGTTGTTGTTCTTTTCAATATGCATCACTCCCAACAAGAAATGTTTACAACTAGGTTATTGGTGCTAGCATCTACAGATGAGGGTTACCATTCATCATTTGTTTTTCTGGGACTGTGTTACTTCACTTAACATAATATCTTCCAGTTCCATCCATTTACCTGCAAAGTTTCATGACGTCTTTTTTTTACTGCTGCATAGAACTCCATTGTGTAGATGCACCACATTTTCTCTATCCACTCATCAGTTGAGGGGCATTTGGATTGGTTCCAGATTTTTGCTATTGTGAACAGAGCTGCAATAAACATAGCTGTGCATGTATCTCTGCGGTAAGAAGAGTCTTGTGGGTATATACCCAGGAGTGGTATAACTGGGTCAGGTGGTAAGTTCATTTCGAGTCTTCCAAGGGTTCTCCACACTGCTTTCCATAGTGGCTGTACAAGTTTATATTCCCACCAGTAATGGATGAGTGCTCCCCTTTCCCCATGACCTCTCCAGCACTTGGTATCATTTGTTTTCTTAATCCTAGCCAGTCTTATTGGAGTGAGATGATATCTTAAAGTGGTTTTAATTTGCATTTCCTTAATTATTAGCGACATTGTACACTTTTTAAGATGTTTTTCAGCCATCTCTAATTCCTCACTTGTGAAGTCTCTGTTCAGTTCTTTGCTCCATCTATTGAGTGATTCATTTGTTTTCTTTCTTCTTTGTTTTTTGAGTAGTTTATATATTCTGGAAATCAATGCTTTGTCAGATGTTTCTGCGGTGAAGGTTTCCTCCCTTTCTGTGGGATTTCTCTTCACTTCCTTGATTATTTCTTTTGATGTACAGAAGCTTTTGAGTTTAATGAGGTCCCATTTGTCAATTGTCGACCTTAATTCCTGTGCAGTTGCTGTCTGGTTTAGGAAGTCTTTTCCTACGCCTATGTCTTGTAGTCTGCTGCCAACTTTTTCTTCTATCGCCTTCAGAGTTTGGGGTTTCACGATGAGGTTTTTAATCCATCTGGAGTTGACTTTTGTAGAGGGTGAGAGATAGGGGTTTAATTTCATTCTTCTACAAGTGGTGATCCAGTTTTGCCAACACCACTTGCTGAAGATGCTGTCTTTCCTCCATTGTATCTTCTTGGCCCCCTTGTCAAATATGAGGTGGCTAAAATTGTATGTGCTCAAGTTTGGATCTTCGGTTTTGTTTCATTGGTCAACTGGTCTGTTTTTGTGCCAGTACCAGTACTGTGTCAAGTACTTATGACTATAGCCCTGTAGTATAGTTTGAAGTCTGGTATAGACCCTGTATTTGTCTTTTCACTCAGGGTTGCTTTGGCCATTCGGGGTCTTTTGTTTTTCCAAAATTAAGGACTTTTTTTCCCAAACTCATGAAGAAACTCTTGGAGATTTTTATTGGGATTGAATGAAATCTGTACAAGAGTTTGGGTAGAATGGACATTTTTACTATATTAATTTCCCCAATCCATGAGCATGGGAGGTTTTTCCATCTTCTGATGTCTTCTTCAATTTCTTTCTTTAAAGGTTTAAAATTTTTGTTGTAGAGATTTTGATGTCTTTGTTTAGGTTTATTCCTAGGTATTTTTTTTTTTTTAGGCTATTGTGAGTGGGAAGGTCTCCTTGTATTCCTTCTTCAGTTGCTTGTTGTTGGTGTAAAGAAAGGCTACTAAGCCAGGCATGGTAGTGCACACCTTTAATCCTAGCACTTGGGAGGCAGAGGCAGGTGGATCTCTGTGAGTTCAAGGCCAACCTGGTCTACAGAGTGAGTTCTAGGCCAGCTGGGGCTACAGGGAGACCCTGTCTTGAAAAAGACAAAAAGAAAAAAAAGGTTACTGATTTTTCTAGGTTAATTTTGTATCCTGCTTTACTGTATTTGTATCCACTTTACTGAAGCTCTTAATCATTTCTAGGAGTTTTTGGGTGGAGTTTTTAACATCCCTTAAGTAAACAATCATATCATCAGCAAAAAGGGATAGTTTGACTTCCTCTTTTCCAATTAGAACTCCTTTAATTTCCTTTTCTTGCCTTATTGCCCTAGCAAGTGTTTCAAGCACTATATTGAAAAGGAGTGGTGACAGAGGGCATCCTTGCCAAGTTCCTACATTTAAAGGGAGTGCTTTTGTTGTCTCAGGATGGTCTTCTTTATGAGAGTGACAGTAGATAGGCTGACCAGGGTCCCGTGTATGAAATCACACCGAGGTACATTTGGGCACACAAACTTGACTAGAGAGGCCTTAACATATATGACAGAATGCTAGAAATCTGGTGGGGATGCTAGGAGGTGGGTGCAGATGGGGGGGTCTAAATATGATTAAAATGTATATATTTACACAAAATTCAATAAAAATATACATTTCTTTAAAAAAAAAAACTACAAGGGCTGGAGAGATAGCTCAGTGGTTAAGAGTGCCAACTGCTCTTGCAGAGGACCTGAGTTCAATTCCCAGCACCCACATGGCAGCTAAGAACCATCTTTAAGCTGGGTGTGGTGGTGCACACCTTTAATCCTAGCACTTGGGAGGCAGAGGCAGGCAGATCTCTGTGAGATGGAAGGCCAGCCTGGTCTACAGAGTGAGTTCCAGGCCAACTGGGGCTATAGGGAGACCCTATCTCAAAAAGACAAAAAAAAAGTATAAATGCTACCTATGGTGACTTCACAAAGAAATGGTCAGGAATCCAGGTTGATTACTTCCTCAGCATTTGAAATGATCATGAACTTTTGTGCCCTAGATCTACTGCTACAGTAACTGAGGCCAGAGAATAAGGTGAAAAGTGAGGTCCAGAGGCCTTATAAATGTTACAAAATCAGCATATGAAAACAAGGTAGCAGAGGAAAGTTGGAAACCACCTGACACAATTACCTGGCCCTCTAGAGTGACAGAAGATGACCTATGGCTCATAATACTGAAATGCACATCTCTGAAGTGGAGGTTCAAGATGCTAGTGAGACATGCAATGCATGAAGTTGTATGTAGAGCTACATGTAACAGAGAATTCATGAGAAAGCCCATGTCATGCAAATGAGCCAAAAAGATTTCACTATGTGATGTAAAAGCCTCTCTGTACAGCCATTACTGTTGAACAACTAAACTTTCTCCCTTTGCTCTGGCCCACTTTCCTCTTGGAAATGTATCTTTTCCCAGTAACTCACCCCTGTTTCTGTTGGAATTGCCTGTCTGCTCAGTTTTGTTCTAGTACATAAGAATCTTTGCTGGCTTCGTGGTTCACACCTTTTTTTAAATTTTTATTTATTTATTGTTATTATTATTTTATGTGTATGAGTGTACTGTCTGCATGTAGATTGGTGCACCTGTGTTGTACAATGCCGCAGAGGTCAGAAGAGGGCATCAAATTCCCCTGGAACTGGAGGTAAAGATGGTTCTTAGCTGCCATGTGGGTGCTGGGAATCTGTATTAGTCACTTTACTGTTGCTGTGATAAAACCACCACGAGCAAGGGAACTTATAAAAGGAAGAGTTTATTTGAGCTTAAGATTGATGGTTCCAGGGAATCAGAGTCCATTGTGGCAGGAAGTATGGCGGCCGGGGCTGGAGCAGCAAGCAGAGGGTCACATCTTGCAATGAGCACAGGAAGCAGAGAGAAAGAGACTGGAGACTGCAAGGCTTGTTAAACTCACTAAGCCCGCCCCCAAAGACATACTTCCTCCAGCATGGCCATACCTTCTAAGACCTCCAAGAACAGTGCCACCAACTGGAGACAAAATGTCTGAATACTTAAAGCCTATGGGGGACACTCATTCAAACCACCACAGAATCAAACCTGGGTCCTCTGCAAGAGCATTCAGAGCTCTTCACCGCTGAGCCATCTCTCCCACCCCGGTTCACACCTTTAATCCCAGCACTTGGGAGGCAGAGGCAGGTGGGATCTCTGTGAGTTCAAAACCAGCTTGGTCTACAAAGTGAGTTCCAGGACAGCTGGGGCTACAGGGAGACGCCCATCTCAAAAAGATTAAAAAAAAAAAAAAAAAGGATCTGTAACTGTAACTCCTTTGGAGGTGCCCAGTGAACCACATCTTCTACCATCAGTACCTGTCTTTATAGGTAACCTAATGTTTGAGCCATTCCCAGGAATAAAAAGCCTCTGGTTCCTTGTTCTGTTAATCTTCATTGTCACCCTGAGGGGATTAAGTCCAGTCCCTGAGAGAAAGTGCTTTGTCTTCTATATTTTAGTGGGTGGGGAACAGATGTGCCCTGGGGGACAGTGTCTGATAATTCCCTGGCTTTGTGGGAGAAGTTCACCTGTCCCTGCCTCAGTTTGTCCTGTTCTAGTCATAAAATCTTTGTGGGCTGTGGGGTTACACCTTTTTTTTTTTTAATTTTATTTATTTTGTATGTGATGGATGTTACTGTCTGCAATGTAGGTTGGTACACACTTTAATCCCCAGGCCTTGGGAGGGCAGAGGAGACCCCCCCCAGGTGGGAAATCTCTGAGTTTCAAGGCCTTGTTCTACCATAGTGAGCTACTATACTAGGGACTAAAGGGAGACCCTTTCTCAAAAAGAAAAAGACAAAAAAGTATCACCACAAACCTAAACCGAAAGAGAAAAACCTTACAAACTCATCTGGCTCTGTCATCTTGAAACCAGCCCCACCCTGAACGTACCAGTTACACAAGCCAATTACTCCTCCTTCCTGCTCAAGCTGTTTTGAATTGGCTTTCTGTGACTTACAACAGAAAGCACACTGGTTACTACAGGAGAGCCCAGGAATATGTAGAGGGCATTGCTCTATTCCATAATCATAATATTTCATTCTCAAGTCTATTATCATTTTGACAACATGGAAGTGCTTCATCTAAATTAGATTTGAATACTACTTCGGAGCTTAAACGTGTAATTAAAGAAATTTCAGCCGGGGGCATGGTGGTCAACGCCTTTTTCATCCTAGCGACTGCAGGACGGCAGAGGCAGGGTGGATCTTTGTGAGTTCAAGGCCAGCCTTGGCTCTACAATGAGAGGAGTTTCCCGGAACAGCTGGGGCTACAGGGAAACCCTGCCTCGAAAAGACCAAGAAAAAAAAGAAAAAAAAAAAAAAAAGAAATTTGACTTTCTACATTATTGGTCTAGAAACATACTTTTTTCTTTTGGAACCCAAGCTGTGACTTCCGCCTGTCACCAGTAAGCGATTTTTCTGTTCCCTCGAAGCTGCCAGCTGCCATATAGAACAACCCTCAGCCAAGACTCCTTGGGGAATATTTTTGCTTATGGGAAACTGAGCAAGGCCAGTGTTGGCAGCTCTTTTCCCTCTGTTTGGCTCGGTCATAAGGAAAATCCTGCCATAGGAGGCACTCAATAAATATTTATTGAGCAAATGAAATGAACACCCAGGAGAAACATAAAGTTACAATATTTTTTAATGGGGATTTTATTTCTGCACCCATGCATGAATTCAGGAAATTTATTTTCTCTGGTGAATGTGTAGTGCTGGGGGCGAGCACATTTACAGGATCAGTCTGGATCACAGTGTCTTTAAGCTGACCACACCTGTCCCGTGCCTGGGCTTGTCCTATGGTAGGTGTACTCTGAACATTCAGCCGTTATTTATCTCTGACCCGACTTTACCTTCTCAGCTGTCTAAGTAGATTATTATATTGTCTTATCTCTTGGCCAAGGCTGGCTTAGGTGTGTATTTCTGTTTACAGCTGGTGAGAATCCTGGCTGACTATGCTAAATGTGTCATCAGTCTGTGCTATTATCCCCAGTGGGGAATAAGTTCCAGTGCCAAGTGAACTCTGAGAGACCTACTCACTGTGGTTGGAGTGCCAGATTCCCTCGAAACGTGGATGTCATTTTCTGTGTTTCTAACATTTTTAAAAACTGGCCTAGCTAAAGAGGAAAACAATTAGGTTTCCTGGGAGCTTTTTCATTTTTCCTTCCAAGGGCAATTTGTATAACATCCAAATTTAAGTGTTTTTTGGCTACCTTAGTCTAAAAACTATATACTTTAATATACAAACCCTTTGAAGAAAACAAGCATAAAACTGCAACTTTCATGTAGTCCAGCTGTAGTTTTCTCTCCCTTCCTGGACATTCTTGACATTCCTAGACCAGAAAAGAATATGTTTTTTATTTTCTTCTTTGTGGTGATGGGGTTCACATTCATGGTAGGCAAGCACTCCACTTCTGAGCTGCACCGCCAGCTTATTATGCTTTCAATAAGTAGGCATTTTGGAAGGAATTAAAAAAAATTTTTTTTTTATTTATTATTTTTGCATGTGAGTGTACTGTCTGCATGTAAGTTTGTGGACCCATGTTGTGCAATGCCGCGGAGGTCAGAAGACTGTGTCAGATTCCCCTGGAACTGGAGTTAAAGACGGTTCCTAGCTGCCATGTGGGTGCTGGGAATCGAACCCGGGTGTCTCCAGCCCCTTGTGAAGCATTTTGAAGACTTGCGATTCCACTTAAGTTAACCCCTAAATAGCCTGCTTTTGTTGTCTTTTTGTGTCCTTTGGTTTAAAACTTTTAATTTTTTTTAGATTAAATTCTGTTTTATTTTTATTTTTTAATTTTTAATTTTATTTTTGTATGTGTATGAATGTACTGTCTGCATGTAGGTTGGTGCGCCCTTGTTGTGCAATGCTGCGGAGGTCAGAAGAGGGTGTCAGATTCCCCTGGAACTGGAGTTAAAGACAGTTTTTATCCGCCATGTGGGTGCTAGGGATCAAACCCGGGTCCTCTGTAAGAGCAGACAGCAGGAGCCGGGCGTGGTGGCGCACGCCTTTAATCCTAGCACTTGGGAGGCAGAGGCAGGCGGATCTTTGTGAGTTCAAGGCCAGCCTGGTCTACAGAGTGAGTTCCAGGACAGCTGGGGCTACAAGGAGACCCTGTCTCGAAAAGACCAAACAAACAAACCTGTCCCAAAACTACACACACACAGCACACACACACACAGAACAAACACACACACAGAGAAGAGAAAGCACTCATAACAAACGTAAAAAGACTGATAATTGCGCTGGTTATGTTGGTCCTGGCTTAAATCCCAACACTCAGATGCAGAGCCAGGGCAGATGCTCTGTAGTTTTGAAGGCCACCTGGTCTACTTAGCAAGCTCTAAGGCCAGCTGGGACTAAAGGAAGACACCTGTCCTCAAAAAAGACCAAAAAAGGCTAGAGAGATGGCCTACGGTTAAGAGCTCTGACGCTCTTGCAGTGGACCCGGGTTTTCGATTTTCCCAGCACCCACATGGCAGCTGAGAAACCGTTTTTTTAAACTTTCAGTTCGCAGGGAAATCCGACATGCCCTCTTCTGACCACTCCAGGAGCATTGTTGCACGACCCGGTGCACAAACTTGCAATGCAGACAGTACATTCATATACATACCAAAAAAAGAAAAAAAAAAATAACAGACCCAGCAACACCCAAAAAAACAGAAGTGACAGAAAACTCCAACCTTCCCTGTTTTCAAGAACGTAACCACAGAATTGGCACCATTAAAAAAATTAAAACAAAAGCAGGAAGTTACCGTTGCTCCAGTATTATTAAAATCTTTGATTTTTTTTTTTTTTGAGTCAGTGGCTCATAGAACCCAGGTTTCAAACTCCACATCTGACTGAGGAGGACCTGGAGCGTCAATCTGAACGTCCTCCACTTCTTGAGTGCTGGGATTAACCTGTGCTACCATGCTTTGTTTATGTGCTGGGGATCAATCCCATTGTTTTAAAAGTTTTAGTTATGAGTTTTATTTTTATGTGTTATTAGTATAATTGCCTGCAAATGTGTAATGCAATGCCTATGGAGGTCGGATCTCCTGGAACTGGAGTGACAGATGGTTGTAGCTCATATGATGCTGGGAAATTGACCTGGGTCCCTCTGCAAGAGCAGTCCCAATACCTTTTACAACTTAGTCCAAACAACATCCACTCTACATGACAGATTCTAACTTTTTTTTTTTTTTTTTTTTTTTTTTGGTCCTTTTTGAGACAGGGTCATCCCTGTAGCCCCCAGCTGTTTCCTGGAACTTCACTTTGTAGACCAGGTTGGCCTTGAACCTCACAAAGATCCACCTGTACTCTCCTCTCTTCTCCTAGCCTCCCAAGTGATAGGATTAAAAAAATAAAATCAAAAAAAAAAAAAAAAAAAAAATTAATTAATAATTAATTAAATTAAATTAATTAATTTATTTATTTATTTATGTAGTTATTTATTTATTTATTATTAAGACAGGGTCCTCATTTAGCCTACAGTACTGAGCCACGGGTGGAGCATACCTTTTAATCCAGCAGAGTGATGGATGGCTGTGAGCTACCTTAATGGGTGCTGGGAACCAAACCTGGGTCCTCTGAAAGCAACATGTCCTAACTACGGATCCATCTCTCCAGCAACCAGTGGACGGCCAAAACAACTTTAAGGAGCTGGGCTGGTGGTACACAACTCTAACCATACGGCTACTGTCTGCTGTTCTTTCTTTTTTTTTTTGTTTTTTTTGGGGCTTTTCGAGACAGGAGTCTCCCTGTAAGCCCCAGCTGTCCTGGAACTCGATCTGTAAACAGGCTGATCTTGACCTCACAGAGATCGCCTGCCTCTGCCTCCTGAATGCTTAGGATTAACGGCGTGCGCCACCACGCCCGGGCCTAACCGAACCACTTTTGAGGAGCGAGGGCGTTGGACCATGGTGGTACAGGACAACAACACACCTCTAATCCTACCACTGGGAAGTGGAGGCCAAAGGATCAAGAATTCAAGGCCAACCTACCCCTGTGATTTCACATCTTGAGAACCTGTTTTTTTTTTTTTTTTGTTTTGTTGTTGTTTTGTTTGGTTTTTTGAGACAAGGGTCTCCCTTTTAAGTCCCAGCCTGGGCCTGGAACTCACAACTCTGTAGACCAGGCTGGCTGGAATCACAGAGATCCTCCTGCCTCTGCCTCCAAGTGCTGGTAATAAAGGCATACACTACCAACGCCCACTAACATAAAAAGTTTAAACTTACAAAGTTTTTAAAAAGTTTTAGACTAATACTGGCTTTGTAAAAAAAAAAAGTTAGTGTAAAGAAATTTATGTTGTTATGTTAGTGTGAATTTTTTTTCCCCTTTAAAAAAGCACGAAAAGGTCAGGCTGAAGAGATGTTAGTAGTTAGCCCCATCTGGCCGCTCTTGCAGAGGACCAGGGCAGTGAATAGACAGCAACACCCACGAATGAGTGGCTGCTAACAAAGGCCTTGGGGAAGTCCATTTGTCCAGGGAACTGAACACTCTTCCTTTGTCCCTTCTGCAAGTCATTTTGCTGAGAGATGTGCACTTACACACATGCAGGATAACAATCATAAATAAATAGCTAGAACAGATGGACAAACGGAACAGATAGAATATTTTTTTGTTTTTATTTATATTTTTGGTCTTTTATTGAGACAGGTACTCCCTTAAGCCCCAGCTTGTCGTGGAACTCGGCTGTAACCAGGCTGGCCTTGACTCAACAAAGATCTGCCTGCCCTCTGCCCCTGAGTGCTAGGAAGGTCACTATAACTCTTGCCTATAATCCCACCTCTGGGAAGAATGCCAGAATTGTCAGGAGGCCAGCATGGGCTATAAAATGAGTTCCAGGCCAGCCTGGCTACAAATGAACCCTGTTCTCAACACAACACACACAACCACACACACACACACACACACACACACACACACACGACACCACATGGAGTAAAAACCTGAGTCACTGGCCCAAAGAGCCAGAAAGGATTAATTAAGAAGGCAGAAGCTGGGACAAGGCTCCCACCGTCTGGATCTCCTGGGGGTTGGGGAGGAGTCAGGCTAAGGCCAGGAGATTCTTTCATGTGGGTAATTGCGTGTGCATGCAAACCTAGGAGCCAGCAGCATCCAGAGAGGACTCCAAAATCATCAGCTGATTAAGTGGCCTGAGGCAGGTGTTAAGAGATAGGGCCAAACCCAGGGGAGTCAGGCTGTCCACAAGATAAGATTAGGAATGTCCGGGGGCGTGCAGCTCAGAGGTAGAGCTCTGGTTTAGCATTCTGCAGGGCCTAGGTTCAGTCTCCAGTGCCGACAGGTATAAGGGAAAAGAATTCACTATTGTGTCGAAATAACTTCTGAACAAATTTAAGAGCCAAAAAATAAGCTTTAACGTCCTAAACCAGTTTTGGGGAAATTTCAAACAATGGGACACAAAGGAAGAGAATAGACAGTTTTTAAGAGAGCTAGCAGGGAATCAATGCCGTTTTCTTTAAACCCGAGCACTCCAGGAGCGAGGCAGGTTGGATTTTTGTGAGTTCAGGCCAGCTGGTTTACATAGCAATTTCCAGGGCATTTGGGGCTACAGGGAGACACATCTCAAAAAGACCAAAAAAAAAAAAAAAAAAAAAACACCCAACAAAACAAAACCAAATAGAGCTAAGGAAGGCAAATATACATGTGAGTTTGAACCAACCCCACATAAAATCTAAAATTCAAGTGTTTGGGGAATCCTTATGAATCAGTAACTTCAAGTAAGTTTGAAAATATTTGTTTTATTTAATTTATTATTTCTATTTTATGTATATGTGTTTGTGTGTGTGTAATTGCACCTGTGTCCTTCAGTGCCTTTGGATTTCAGAAGAGGGCATTGGTTCTTTTGGAACTGGAGTTAAGGGTGTTTGTTAGCCTCTGTGTGGGTGACGGGAATTGAACCTGGTACTCTGAAGAGCAGCCAGTGTCTAACCACTAAGCCGGTCTTCCACCCCTCAAGTAAGTTTTTAAAAAGTAGTGTTTTTATATAATTACAATTTTTTTGTTTGGTTTTGGGATCTTTTGAGACAGTGTCTCTTTGTAGCTCCAGCTGTCCTGGATTTTGTTATGTAGACCAGGTTATGTAGATCAGGTTATCCTCTGATCTCACAGAGATCCACTGCTCTGCCTCTGCCTGCTGGGATTAAATGTAATCTCACCACCCTCAGCAGAATATTAACAGAAACTCTCGAATTTCACTTGTTTGCTAGCCTACAGGATCACAGCAGGGGGTGTTATATATCCATGTGTTTTTATTTTTGTTGTGTTTGTTTAAAAGGTACAAGCCACTAATATAAGCGTATAAGTGGAACATACACTTGAAATCCCCAGGGACTTGGGAAGAAACGGAAAACCAAAGGATCAAGTGTGAGTCAAACTGGAACTACTGCTGAGACTCAGGCTATCACAAAAAAAAAAAAAAACCGAGAATCCCAGCACTTTGGAGTCTGAAGAGGCAAGGAGGCCAGGAAGAGGGAGTTTCAAAGCCATGCTCGTCCACAGAGCCTAAGTGAAGGCCCCAGGCCTTGGGAACCCAACGCCTTGGTCTAATATGAACAAAAATGAAAAACAAACAAAACAAACCCCAGACAGAAAACAATGGATAAATAATACAATATTTTTTTTAGCTGGGCATAATGGGCAAGCCTTTAATCCTAGCACTTAGGAGGCAGAAGCAAGCAGATCTCTGTGAGTTCAATGCTAGGCCTGGTTTACAAAGGGAGTTCCAGGACAGCTGGAGCTACAACAGGGAGACCCTGTCTCAAAAAGACCTAAATAACTACTAACTAAATAAATAAATAAATAACAAATAAATAATAAGAAATATAGTGCCAGACAGGTGCGCACAACCTTTAATCCTATGCTCTCGGGCGGCAGAGGCAGGTAGACCGTTGTGAGTTCAAAAAAGGCCAGCCTGTCTACAAAGCGAGTTCCAGGACAGCGTGGGCTACAGGTAGACCGTCCGGTGAAAAAGACCAAAAAAAAAAAAAAGAAAACATATATTAAAGGCATTTTATGGCAAGTGGTGTGTGTGCACGCACACGTGCAGGTCAGGGGCCAACTTTCAGGAATAAGTTTAAGTTTCATTCTATTGGGTAATCCGTTTTTTTTTTTTTATGATAATTTTATATTTATTTCTGTAATTGTATGAATGTACTGATCCTGCATGCAAGCTGTGCACCCGTGTCGTGCAACTCCGCGGAGTCAGAAGAGGGTCCATCAGATTCCCTGGAACTAGGAGTTCTCGTATCTCCTGGAATTGGAGGCTTGCAGACGTTCTCCCAGGACCGCCATGGGTGGGTGCTGGGGATCGACCCCGGGTCCTCTGCAAGAGCGGTCGAGCGCTCTTAACCGCTAGGCCCTCTCTCCAGCCCTCTTTTTTTTTTTTTTATGTTAATTCCCGTATGTGTAAATTTATTGTCTGTATGCAAGTCTGTGCATCAACGCCGCGGAGGTCAGAAGAGGGTGTCGGTCCCCCCTTAAACTGGAGTTCTGAATTGGAGTTTCAGATGGCTCTCGGCCGCCATAAGGCCAGCTCTCCAGGCCCCCATTCTATATGTATTCTTATTGTGTAGAATCCAGTTTTGAACTAGGTTGTCAGGTTTTGCATGCAACTTTTATACAGTTGTATAGCGTGCTGAGCCATCTAATCCTTGAACTTTATCATCACCCTATTATGTGACTTTTGTTTTGTTGTGGTGAGTGTTTTTGCCTGTAAATGGAGTGTGCTGTGTTGTACAGTGTCCACAGAGATGACAAGAGGGCCTTGGATCTCCTGGAAGTGGGAGTTACGGATAGGTGTTGGGTTAGCTACATAACCAGGTGGGTGCTGGGAACAATCCCAGGACCCGTCTAACAAAGGTTGTTTGTTAGCTACCATGTGGGTGCTGGGCACCCCGCCCAGGAACCTCTAAAAAAGCAGCAAGTGATCTTAACCACGGAGCCCCAATCTTCCACCCCCCCATAACAGGTTTAAATATGTAAAAATTAGCTAATTTTGCCTTTGTGAAGCACATATATCTGCAGAATCCTCTGTAGGAAAAGTCCTCTTTCTGTTGTCTTAGTTTACGCTCCCAAAGCTTTCCATCCCATGGGTGTGTCTGCCACACCATTCAAAACACAATACCATTTGGCAGATGCATAAAGAGAGAAGACAGTATCTTCAGCAGGTATGCTGAGCCTCCCTTGTTTTCTGTGTTAGCTCTACTTTTGACACTCTACTTTTACAAGTTGAAACTTGTACATTTCTATAATAAATAATATGACTAATATTTCTCAACCACTTAAAAGCAATTGGATTGATCTCTAAAACGCAACAAAAATACAGTCTGTAAGAACAGATCTACTCTGGATTACCTTTTGTTCGGGAAGCAGAGCGTGTTTCAGTGGGGTTTACTCTGGGTATTGTATTTACAAAACAGAAAAAAAAAAATCAAATCAACACCCAATTTTTCAATGTGCTTAGATAATCAAAATCCTTGCTGCTCAGGCTTGTCTCTGAAATTCCTGGGGTTTCGAAAAAGACCCACCTGGCCCAGTCACCTACCAATTTCACAACTTGAATTAAGAAGTGGACCAGGGTGTGGTGGAGTGATGACGCAAGTGACTGAGAGCACTTGACTGCTCTTGCCGAGGATCCAGTTCAATTCCAGCATCAGGATATGTGGCTTAATTGTCCCCCCGTACTCCCATTCCGATCCTTCCTCTGTCAGTCTTGCTGACATTGGGTGCCCTTATCATCCTGCGGCCCAAGACTCCATGCATATAATCCCCCCAGAGACCAGCAGCCCAAAGGCCACATCCCGCCAAGCAGAGCAAGCGACGGCAAAGGCAGGAAGCGCGAACGGCAATAAGCGCAAGCCCACGCCGCCCAAGCCAGAGCAGAAAGAAAGAAGCCAAAATTAGTTTGTAAACTATCCGTGTCACCTGAGACCCACCTGTAGTCTTATATATCCGTGGAACCACCTAGGGAATCGGACTTACGTTTTTACATCTACTGTGTTGAATCCGTTTATTACTTGCTCACATCCACATTAACTAATAGATCCACATCTACTAGATCTTTATGATATTAATGGTTTGAAGACCACTGGTTCAGTGGAAATGGACCAGTAGATGCTCGAGTAGTTAAAAGTGCTGACTATCTGAGTTGATATCTGGAACCCATGGTAAGAAGGAGAGAACTGATTCTTGAAAGTCATCCTCTGATCTCTACATGTATACTGTGACACACACACACACAATAATAATAATAATAATAATAATAATCAAATTGAAAAGATTTAAACCGAAGCTGGCGAAATGGCTCAGTGGTTAAAGGTGCTGCTTGCTCCTCCTGTCAGGACCGGGGTTTGGGTTCCCAGCACCCACATGAGCTAACAACATCAGTAACCAGTTCCAAGGGATCCAACACCCCTCTTCTGCCTCTGCAGGGATTGCATGCTCATAGTGTACTTACACGCACTTATACATATACAATTTTTAAAAACTGGGCTGGAGAAGGCTCGTGCTTAAGAGCATGGCTGCTCTTGCCTCGGACCAGGGTTGTATTCCTCAGCACCCATATGGCAGCAAACAACCATCTGAACTCCAGTTCCAGGGGATCTGATGCTCTCTTCTGATCTCTGTGGACATGCCAACAGAAGACAATGCACTCCTACAATCTTGCGGAAAGGGGGCGTGGTAGAATGTAGGGCTGCGATTGGGGTGAATGGTGAAAGTACAGACAATAGACTGGACACTCATTTGATCAACTTGATTGAACAACAAGCCCCCCCTGCTGGATGGGGTGGACCATGAGCTGTGTGGGTTTGGGCACCAACTGCTCGCAAATTGGTTACATGAAGGATGCTTGTACTCATACAAATTATCACTTATTGTTAAAAAAAAAAAATGAAAACAAAACAAAAAACCAGAAGATGCAGAAAGTTACGGCAGAATGCATGATCTGGGATGGGTAGGGTGGGTGGTGGAAAGGGAAGGGATATATGCATAACTGTGGAAAAATGAGTATATGAAATACAACAAAGCCCACATAGAACAATAAAAAGAAAAAAAAAGTTTTTAAAGCTGGGCTGGAGAGATGGCCCATAGTGGTTTTAAGAAGTGCCGTCTGCCTTTTTTTTTTTTTTTTTTTTTTTTTTNCTGAAACACAAAAAAAAACCAGAAGATGCAGAAAGTTACGGCAGAATGCCTGACTGGGATGGGTAGGTTTTTTTAACAATAAGTGATAATTTGTGAGTACAAGCATCCTTCATGTAAAGCCAATTTGCGAGCAGTTGTGCCCAAACCCACACAGCTCATGGGTCCCACCATCCAGCAGGGGGGGCTTGTATGTTCAATCAAGTTGATCAAATGAGTGTCCAGTCTATATTGTTGTACTTTCACCATTCACCCCAATCGCAGCCCTTACATTCTACCGCGCCCCCTCTTCCGCAGATTGTAGGAGTGCATTGTCTCTGTTGTGCAATGTCCACAGAGATCAGAAGAGAGCATCAGATCCCCTGGAACTGGAGTTATGGATGGTTCCTTGCTGCCATGTGGGTGCTAGGAATACAACCCTGGTCCTAGGCAAGAGCAGCCAGTGCTCTTAAGCACTGAGCCTTCTTTCCAGCCCAGTTTTTAAAAATTGTATATGTATAAGTGCGTGTAAGTACACTATGAGCATGCAATCCCTGCAGAGGCTAGAAGAGGGCGTTGGATCCTCTGCAATGCTTGCTAGCAGCCATGTGGGTGCTGGGAACCCAACCCCGGTCCTGTACAGGAGGAGCAAGCACCTTTAACCACTGAGCCATTTCTCCAGCTTCTGGTTAAATCTTTCAATTTGATTTAATTTATTATTATTATTATTATTATTGTGTGTGTGTGTGTGTCACAGTGTACATGTAGAGATCAGAGGATGACTTTCAAGAATCAGTTCTCTCCTTCTACCATGGGTTCCAGATATCAACTCAGATAGTCAGCACTTTTAACTGCTGAGCCATCTAACTGGTCCATTTCACTGACCAGTGGCTTCAAACCATTAAATATCATAAAGATCTATTACTATGTGGATCTATTAGTATGTGGATTTGAGCAAGTAACTAAAAGGATTCCAAACATTTAGATGTAGAAAACGTAGTCAGTATTCCTCTAGTTTTCACTGGATATTATAGCTACAGTGGTCTGCATGGTTGACACTGATATTTACAAACTAATTTCTTTCTTTCTTTCTTTCTTTCTTTCTTTCTTTCTTTCTTTCTTTCTTTCTTTCTTTCTTCCTTCCTTCCTTCCTTCCTTTCTTCCTTTCTTTCTCTTTATTCCTTTCTTCTTTTCTTTCTATTTATATGCATGAGTCTTTTGCCTGCATGTATATAAGTGCACCCATATCATGCAGTACTTACAGAGGACTGGAACTGGGGATGTGGAGAGTTGTTAGGCATCACATCCATGTTAGGAATTGAACCTGGATCCTCTGCAAGAGCAGTCAGTGCTCTCAGTCACTGAGTCATCACTCCAACCCCTGGTCCTACTTCTTAATTCAAGTTGATTGTAGGTAGACTGGGCCAGGTGGATCTTTCGAACCCAGGAATTCAGAGACAGCCTGAGCAAAGGATGATTATCTAAGCACATTGCACAATTGGGTGATTTGATTTTTTTTTTTCTGTAAATACCAACCCAGAGTAACCACACTGACACAGCTCTGCTTCCGAACAAAAGGTAATCCAGAGTAGATCTGTTCTTACAGACTGTATTTTTGTTGCGTTTTAGAGATCAATCCAATTGCTTTTAAGTGGTTGAGAAATATTAGTCATATTATTTATTATAGAAATGTACAAGTTTCAACTTGTAAAAGTAGAGTGTCAAAGTAGAGCTAACACAGACCAGGGAGGCTCAGCATGCCCTGAAGATACTGTCTTCTCTCTTTATGCATCTGCCAAATGGTATTGTGTTTTGAATGGTGTGGCAGACACACCCATGGGATGGAAAGCTTTGGGAGCGTAAACTAAGACAACAGAAAGAGGACTTTTCCTACAGAGGATTCTGCAGATATATGTGCTTCACAAAGGCAAAATTAGCTAATTTTTACATATTTAAACATGTTATGTGGGGGCTGGAGAGGTGGCTCCGTGGTTAAGAGCACTGGCTGCTTTTCTAGAGGTCCTGGGCTTGGTTCCCAGCACCCACATGGTAGCTAACAAACAACCTTTCTAGAGGTCCTGGGCTTGGTTCCCAGCACCCACATGGTAGCTAACAAACAACCATCCAAAACTCCACTTCCAGGAGATCCAAGGCCCTCTTGTCATCTCTGTGGACACTGTACACACAGACACACTCAATATACAGGCAAAACACTCAAACACAACAAAACAAAAGTCACATAATAGGGTGATGATAAAGTTCAAGGATTAGATGGCTCAGCAGATAAACTGTATAAAAGTGCCATGCAAACCTGACAACCTGAGTTCAAACTTGGATTCTACAATAGAATACAATAGAATGGGGCTGGAGAGATGGCCTATGGCGGCCGAGAGCCATCTGAAACTCCAATTCCAGAACTCCAGTTCTAGGGGAGACCGACACCCTCTTCTGACCTCCGCGGCGTTGCACGTCACGAGTGCACAGACTTGCATACAGACAATACATTCATACACATACGGAAATAAATTTAAATATAAAAAAAAAAAAAAGGATACAATAGAATGAAACTTAAACTTATTCCTGAAAGTTGGCCCCTGACCTGCACGTGTGCGTGCACACACACACATTGAATAAAATGCCTTTAATATATGTTTTCTTTTTTTTTTTTTTTTTTTTAGCACTCGGGAGGCAGAGGCAGGCGGATCTTTGTGAGTTCAAGTCCAGCCTGGTCTACAGAGTGAGTTCCAGGACAGCTGGGGCTACAGAGAGACCTGTCTCGAAAAGACCAAAAAAGAAAAATAAATAAATAAAAGAAAGTCCTTTCCTACCTATATATAGTAGGATACTTCCTGTATTCCTCTAGCAGTTTCAGAGTTTCAGGGGTCTTTTTGGTGTTTTCGAGACAGGGTCTCCCTGTAGCCCCAGCTGGCCTGGAATTCACTGTGTAGACCAGGCTGGCCTTGAACTCAGAGAGATCTACCTACTTCTGCTTTCTGAATGTTGGGAGTAAAGGAGTGTGCCACCACGCCTGGAGATTCTGGTTGTTTTGTTTCTGAGACAGGGTCTCCCTGTAGTTCCACCTGTCCTGGAACTCACTATGTAGACCAGGCTGGCGTTGAACTCAGAAANTTATTTAGTCTTTTTGAGACAGGGTCTCCCTGTAGCTCCAGCTGTCCTGGAACTCACTTTGTAAACCAGGCTAGCATTGAACTCACAGAGATCTGCCTGCTTCTGCCTCCTAAGTGCTAGGATTAAAGGCATGCACCATTATGCCCAGCTAAAAAAATATTGTATTATTTATCCATTGTTTTGTCTGGGGTATTGTTTTGTTTTGTTTTCATTTTTGTTCTTTAAGACAAGGCGTTGGGTATCCCAGACTGGGGCCTTCAATTAGCTCTGTGGCCGAGCATGGCTTTGAACTCCCTCTCTTCCTGCCTCCTGCCTCTGAGACCTCCAAAGTGCTGGGATTCTGGTTTTTGTTTTTGTGAGACTGAGTCTCAGCAGATAGTCCAGGTTGATCTCAAAACTTTGATCCTTTGGTTTCCGTCTCCCAAGTCCTGGGATTTCAAGTGTATGTCACTTCATACAGCTTATATTAGTGTACCTTTAAACAAACAACAACAAAAATAAAAACCCATGGATATATAACACCCCCTGCTGTGATCCTGTAGGCTAGCAAACAAGTGAAATTCGAGAGTTGTAAATTTGCTGAGGGTGGTGAGCATACATTTAATCCCAGCAGGCAGAGGCAGAGGCATGTGGATCTCTGTGAGATAGAGGCCAGCCTGGTCTACACTGGAGCTTCCAGACCAGCTGGGGCTACAAGGAGACACTGTCTCAAAAGACCCAAAACCAAACAAAAAATTGTAAATTATATAAACATTACTTTTTAAAAACTTACTTGAGGGGCTGGAAAGATGGCTCAGTGGTTAAGAACACTGGCTGCTCTTTCAGAGTACCAGGTTCAATTCCCGTCACCCACATGGCAGCTAAGAGCTGTCTGTAAATCCAGTTCCAGGGTATATGACACCCTCTTCTCATTTCCATGGGAACTACACGACACGGGTACACCTACCTACACACATATACATAAAATAGAAATAATAAATAAAAATATTTTCAAACTTACTTGAAGTTACTGATTCAGTCAGCTCTCCCAAACACTTGAATTTAGATTTTATGTTGGGGTTGTCAAACTCAGATGTCTATTTGCCTTCAGCTCTCTTTGGTTTTGTTTTGTTGGGTGTTTTTTTTTGGGGGGGGGGCAGTGAGTCTTTTTGAGATAGTGTCTCCCTGTAGCCCCAACTGGCCTGAAATTTGCTATGTAAACCAGGCTGGCCTTGAACTCACAGAGATCCCAGCCTGCCTCTGCATCTGGAGTGCTGGGATTAAAGAAAGGCATGCATCCCTGGCTAGCTCTCTTAAAACTGTCTCATTCTCTTCCTTGTGTCCCATTGTGAAATTTCCCCAAACTGGTAGGACGTAAAGCTTAGTTTTAGGCTCTAAAATTTGTTCAGAAGTCTTTGCGACACCATAAGTGTACATTCTTTTCCCTATACCTGTGGCACTGGAGACTGAACCTAGGCCCTGCAGAATGCTAAACCAGAGCTCTACCTCTGAGCTGCACGCCCCCGGACATTCCTAATCTTATCTTGTGGACAGCCTGACTCCCCTGGGTTTGGCCCTATCTCTTAACACCTGCCTCAGGCCACTTAATCAGCTGATGATTTTGGAGTCCTCTCTGGATGCTGCTGGCTCCTAGGTTTGCATGCACACGCAATTACCCACATGAAAGAATCTCCTGGCCTTAGCCTGACTCCTCCCCAACCCCCAGGAGATCCAGACGGTGGGAGCCTTGTCCCAGCTTCTGCCTTCTTAATTAATCCTTTCTGGCTCTTTGGGCCAGTGACTCAGGTTTTACTCCATGTGGTGTGTGTGTGTGTGTGTGTGTGTGTGTGTGTGTGTGTGTGTGTGTGTTTGAGACAGGGTCTCATTTCGTAGCCCAGGCTGGCCTGGAACTCATTATTATAGCCCATGCTGGCCTCCTGACAATTCTGGCATTCTTCCCAGAGGTGGGATTATAGGCAAGAGTTATAGTGACCTTCCTAGCACTCAGGAGGCAGAGGCAGGCAGATCTTTGTGAGTTCAAGGCCAGCCTGGTCTACAGAGCGAGTTCCAGGACAGCTGGGGCTACAGGGAGACCCTGTCTCAAAAAGACCAAAAAATAAAAAAATAAAATATCTATCTGTCCGTTTGTCCATCTGTCTAGCTATTTATTTATGATTGTTATGCCTGCATGTGTGTAAGTGCATTCCTCTCATGCAAATGCCTGAGAAGGACAAAGGAGAGTGTCAGGTTCCCTGGAACTGGACTTCCCCACAGGCCTTTGTTAGCCACATTGTGGGTGCTGCTATTCAAGCCCTGGTCCTCTGCAAGAGCGGCCAGAGGTCTTAAATACTGAACCATCTCTTCAGCCTGACCTTTTTCTTTCTTTTAAAGGGGAAAAAAAATTCACACTAACATAACAACATAAATTTCTTTACACTAACTTTTTTTTTTTTACAAAGACAGTTGTTAGTCTAAAAAACTTTTTAAACTTTTGTAAGATTTAAAATTTTTTATGTAGCTGGGCGTGGTGGTGAATGCCATTAATCCCAGCACTTGGGAGGCAGAGGCAGGAGGATCTCTGTGAGTTCAAGGCCAGCCTGGTCTACAGAGTGAGCTCCAGGCCAGCTGGGACTAAAAGGGAGACCCTGTCTCAAAAATACCAAAAGCAACAACAACAACAACAACAACAACAAAAAAAACAGTTCTCAAGGATGAAATACAGGTAAGGTTGGCCTTGAATTCTTGATCCTTTGGCCTCCACTTCCCAAGTGGTAGGATTAGAGGTGTGTACCACCATGTCCAACGCCTAGCTCCTTAAAAGTGGTTCGGTTAGGCCGGGCGTGGTGGCGCACGCCTTTAATCCTAGCATTCAGGAGGCAGAGGCAGGCAGATCTCTGTGAGTTCAAGATCAGCCTGGTCTACAGAGTGAGTTCCAGGACAGCTGGGGCTACAGGGAGACCCTGTCTCGAAAAGACCAAAAAAAAAAAAAAAGAAGCATTAATTTAGAGGGGGTGTACCACCATGCCCAGCCTCCGTAAAAGGGCCTCGTACTTTTGGAGGTGCTGAAGAGAGTGATCAGTAGTTAGAACATGTTGCTCTTCCAGAGACCATGTTGTGATCGTCCAGCACCTAAAGGTACCTAACAGCCACTCCATAATTGGGGATTAAAGTATGCGCCAGCCCACGGCCTGGTCAAGTACATGTTAGGCTAAATAGACCTGTCTTAATAAAAATAAATTAAATAAATAAATAAATAAATAAATAAATAAATTTAATTAAGTAAAAGACGTGTACGCCTATGTAAGTCCGCGCGTCTTGGCGCCTGCCCTTTAATCACACTTGGGCGGCAGAGGCGGGTGGAGCTTTGGGAGTTCAAGGCCAACCTGGTTCGAAACAAATGAGTTTTCCAGGACAGCTGGGACTACTGTCTCAGGAGACCCTGTCTCAAAAGACCAGAAAACAAAAAAATTTAAGATAGTAACTGTAGAGTTTGGAATGTAAGAAGGGGATGGAAAAGGTCTTGACTCAGATGGTATGAACCAGAGCATTGACTGCTCTTGGCAGAGGACCCCGGTTCAATTCCCGGCACCCAAACGGTAGCTAACAACTGTCCAAAACACCAGTTCCAGGAGAACTCCAGTTTCAGGAGATCCCGACCTCCATATGCATTGCACGCTTACCCACCTGCATGCAATACCCGACTACACATCCCTCCCTACACACCTACCTACCGTTTTCCCCCCATGGGCTTGACTCCCAGCCCCTCCACCCCGCCTGGGTCGCCCATGTCCTTCCCCGCACTCACGAAGTGGCGACCGTTTTCAGATTGACGCTGCCAGGTCTCCTCAGTCAGATGGGAGTTTGAAACCTGGGTATCTAATGAGCCCTGACCGTCAAACAAAAAAAAAATCAAGATTTTCAATATCCGGAGCAGTGGTACTGTTCCCTGCTTTGTGCTTGTAATTTTTTTAATGGTAGCCATTCTGTGGTTACGTTCTTGAAACAGGGAAGGTTGGAGCTTTCTGTCATACTTCTGTTTGTTGGGTTGTTGCTGGGTTGATCCTTTTTTTTTTTTTTTCCTTTTTTTGTGTATCGAATGGTACTGTCGATGCATTTGCGAATTGGTATATCGCCGGAGGCGGACCCAGTGGTCGTGCAATGCTCCGTGGAGCAAAAGAGGTGTCGAGATTCCCCTGAACTGGAAGTTAAAGACGGTTCTCTCTCGCTGCCCATGTGGTGCCTGGAATCGACCCGGGTCACTGCAAGAGCTGTCAGAGCTCTTAACCGCTAGGGCCATCTCTCTTAGCCCTTTTTTTTGGGGTCTTTTTTGAGACAGGGTCTTGCCTTTAGTCCCAGCTGGCCTGGGCTTGCCTAAGGTAGAACCAGGTTGCCTTCAAACTACAGAGATCTGCCTGCTCCCTCCTGAGGTGTTGGGGATTTAGCCAGGACCAACATAACCAGCGCAATTATCAGTCTTTTTACGTGTATGAGTGTCTTTCTCTCTCTCTATGTGTGTGTGTGTGTCTGTGTGTTGTGTGTGTGTGTGTGTAGTTTTGAGACAGGTTACCCTCAGCTGGCCAGGCTGGTCTTAAGAGATATCCACCTGCCTCTGCCTTCAGAGTGCTGGGATTAAAGGCAAGCACCACCATACTCAACTTGCATGAGTATATTGTCTGTATATTTGTAAGTGCACCCATGTTGTGCAATGCCCAAAGAGGTAAGAGGAGGGTGTTGGATTCCTTGTAATTGGAGTTACAGTTGTTAGCTGCCATGTGGGTGCTGGGATTTGAACCTGGAACTCCTGCAAGAACAGCTAGTGCTCTGCCACTGAGCCTCTCCAGCCCCGGTTATCAGTCATTTTAAAGTGTATATTTCAACTAGGCATGGTGGCACACATATTTAATCCCAGCACTCAGGAGATGGAGGTGAGGGGATCTCTATATCAATGTCCTATTGCGGCCTCCAAGGGCATCTGCACAAATATGGGTGCATGCATGTAGACATGTGTGCATAAATAATAAAAACGAATCTTTAAAAACCAAAATAAAAAGTATACATTTAAAGTTGGATGTGGCGGCACTTGTGAGATAGGTACAGGAGGATCAGAAATTCAAGGTCTTCCTTGGCTTCATACTGAGTTCAAGGCCAGCCTGGGCTACCAAAGACCCTGTCTCGAATCACCATAAAATAATAAAGTGTACATTTGCTCTTTTAGCTGTTTCCATATTAAAAACATGAAAATCTTACATGTGAAATTTCCTTGGTCCCAGTCTCACTTAAACCCCAGATAAAGAGTTACTTTCAGAGCATGATGTCTAGAAGGTTACAGAGAGAAAGAATGTGTGCGGTCTTCACCATTTTCTCAGACACATTTCTTGGGGAAGAGTCCATGAGGTAACCCTTCAGTGACCACTTCCAATGATATTAATTAGTAAGTCACTCCTTCAAGCAAACTATTTCATTACTAGAGTTTTCATTTTATTTTCCCTGTGAAGCTGCCAGTCTGGTTTTCTGGGATCTACAAATTTATAGATTGACAGGGCTGGGATCATAGCTCAGAGGCCTAGTGCTTACAACCTCAATTCCCACACTAAGACCAAAGATCGAAAGGAGAAGGGAAGGAATCAAGACACAACTGTGCTGTTCTATTGATGTTTGCTGTGATGTGTCACACACGCACACCAGTTAATGCCTGGAATCTGTGTTGTGTGTGTGTGTGGTGCGTGTTGTTTGTGTGTGTGTGTGTGTGGTGTTTCCACTGGATTATTCAACTTTCACACTAGAATGAGGTAGTTGGTTGAATTTTTTATTTTTTTATTGAGACAGGGTCTCCCTTTAGTTCCAGCTCCAGCTGACCTGGAGGTTACTATGTAACCAGGGTGGCCTTGAACTCACACAGAGAATCTGCCTGCCTCTGCCCTCTAGTGCTGGATTAAAGGTAGTGACCACCCAATGGCTTGGCCTAAAACGGTCCGTAAGCTGCCATGTGGGGTGCCGGGAAATTTGAACCCTGTTCCTCTGCAAGAGCAGTCAGAGTGCTCTTAAACCACTGAGGAGGCAATCTCTCCAGACCCCAGTCTCCCTGGAATCTTAAATCATTGGTGCAACACTATTGGGAGATGGATTCTGGTGGGAGGTAATTGGACCGTGGGGGCAAATCCCTTAAGAATGGATTAATGAGCCAGGCATGGTAATGCATACCTTTAATCCCAGCACTCTGGAGGCAGAAGCACGGCCGCCTGGTGTCATATAGAGAGCTCCAGACCAACGTGGGGACTAAAGGGAGGAGCCCTGAAAAGAAGAAACTCTTAAAAAGAACCAAAAAAAAAAAAAAAAAAAAAAAAAAGATGGATTAATTGCTGAGCTAATCCCTGCACTCAGGATTCAGAGGCAGGGGGATTCTCGGTGAGTGTCAAGCCATTCTGTTCGATACATAGTGATTCCAAGACAGCTGGGGCTAACAGGGAGACCCTTTTCTCCTCCAAAAAAAAAAAAAAATTAATGCACTGGGTGTGGTGTTGCATGCTTTTAATCCTATCACTCAGGAGGCCAAGGCAGGTGGATCTTTTTTGAGTTCCAATACCATCCCGTGTCTACAAAGCAGAGTTCCAGTACATCTGGGGCTACAAGGGATCCTGTCTCGAAGACCAAAAACAAACAAAACAAAACAAATTTTTTTTTTTTTTTTTTTTTTTTTTTTTTTTTTTTTTTTTCTGTTTTCTTTTGTTCTGAACCCCTCTTTAATGGCTGGAGGATCTTATCTTGAATGCAAAAAGAAAGAGGGAACCTTAGATGACAGTTTGGATTTGACTCATCAGCCAACTGAATGTGGTTAGGTGGCCAAGGTGGGTTTTGTACTGTCTTCACAGTCAGGGAGTTTGGCATCTCGACCTGGTTCCTTCTTGGTAAAGCGGGGCCAGACTTGCTGGGATTCCTTTTCTTTCTTTTTGTTTTTTTTTTATTTTTTTTTAAATTTTAACTTATTTCTGTATGTGTGTGAAGGTAACTGTCTGCATGCAAGTTTTTTTTTTTTTTAAAAAAAAAAGAAAAACACCCGGTAGGTCGTGCAATGCCATGCGGAGGTCAGAAGAACAGGGTCTCGATTCCCCTGGAACTGGAGCGCGCCTGGAATTGGAGTTACCAGACAGCTCTCAACCGCCATGTGGTTGCTGGTGATTGAACCCGGTCCTCTGCAAGAGCGTTCGGTGCTCTTAACCGCTAGGAGTCCATCATTTCCACAATCCTGTTCCCTTTTCTTAGAGCTCAGTCTTGGGAACACTCATATGCATTCCAGCATAAATCCAAGGCCCCTGAGCTGGTTGGGGCGCTGAGTTTTATTTGTTTTTAATTCCTTGTTCAAGTCAAGTTCCTCTTTGTTTAATTTTTAATTTTTTTTAAATATTTTTAAAATTTATTTTATGTAGTGATGAATGTACTGTCTGTGTGTTAGGGTCGCTCCTGCACCCTGTGTCTTTTGCACATGCTCTCGGAGGTCAGATGATGTTGGCGCAATCGGATCCTCTCCTGGGACTGGCTAGTTCAAAAACACAAAGATTGTATCTCAGCCTGCCATTAGGTGCTTGGCGGACTTGAACCCAGGTTTCCCTCTGCAGAGAGCAGTCCAGTGCTCTTAAACGAAAAAATAACAAAATTATTAGTAGGCCATCTCTTCCTAGCCCTGATATGGACGTAGCCCTGGGCTTGGGATACCTCTATGAAGCACCAAATAATACCAGTTATCTGCTGTACAAACCTATTAAGTCTTCCGCTGCAGAGGTAGAAGCAGGAGAATTAAAAATTCAAGGTCAGCTGGGGTGATGTCACTGGTTTAACCCCAGAACTTAGGAACTTGGGACACAGAGACTATCTCACTCTGTGAGCTTGAGGCTATCCTGGTCTATGCAAGGAGTTTCAAACCAGGGCTACATAGTGAGACACTCAGTTCACAGGAAAAAAAAAAAAAGTTCCAAGGGCTCAATACCTCAGTTTACAAAGATAAGTTCCATCGCACTTGGGAGGCAGAGGCTAGAAAGAGAAAGGAGGCGGATCTTTGTGAGTTTTCAGTTCAAGGCCTAGCCTGGTCGACAGAGTGAGTTCCCAGGACAAAAGGCTGGGGCTAACAGGGAGACCCTGTCCGAAAAGGACAAACAAAAAAAAAAAAAAAAAAAACAAACAAAGTAAGTTCCAGACCAGCCTGAGCTATGTGAGACTTTGCCCCCTCCCATACCCTCCCCAGACATCTTCACCTAAAGGCAAAACTAAGATCTCTTTTCATAGATCTTATAAACAGTTGTTTGAATGATTAAAAAAAAACAATTAATTAGTAGGAAGTTAGAATTCAGTGAGAGAAGCTCTAATTAGCTAAGATTGGAATACCTATCCACATCCCTGCTGGTAATCTTACCCAACACGCCTTGCTTTTAGGCCATTTGTTTTGGGATACACAGGACACAGTTTCGTGATATTCATTTATGCCCTGACTAGCATTGCTGCTTCTTGTTTTGTTTCACTATATATAAATAACTGGTTGCCTGGACCTCCCTATGTAGACCAGGCTGGCTTCAAATTCACAGAGATCACCTGCCTCTGCTGGGGTCAAAGATGTGCTTCAACACACCTAGGTGTATCACTGCTTCCTGAAGGGGATTGGAGGAGGGTAAAACCAGGCAGTTAATTTCTGAGACAGAGACGCTGAAGAAGCAGCAGAAGTTGCTACTATTGTGAGTCCCATTGAAAAGGAAACACACCCTGGATGTTAGACAAAACCCAGTTGGTTTCATCTCAACTTCTGAAGAATTAGAGGCTGTGAAGTTAATTATACTGCCCGCTCCACCTTGGGCAATTAATCTATTACCTCCTTCCAGAGCCCGTGAGAAGGTGGCATCCAACTCAGTGACTGTGGCGGGACCAAATACTGCACAGCCTGTGCCTGACAGCTGCTGCAGCCTGTGTGCTGGTAAAACTGCTGCTCTATTTCCTGCTTCTAAACGTTTGTTTGTTTTCAAACTTCACTGCCCTATTGTAATGTAGAACTTTTGCTTCCGGAGTAAGTAGGCAAGAACATTCATATCTGCTGACTAAACCTAAGAATCATTTGGCTGGAAGAAGCTGAACGGCTTAGTGACGGTCTCCTGTGTGACTGGATTCTGAAAAGAAGTCTAAATAAAGCCGTTTTTAAACTCCAGCCCCCTGAATGGAAGTAAACTTAAGTTGACAGCCCTAATATTTTCCTACAAATCCCATAGCTTCTTTTCTTTCTCTCCCATATTTTTGTTTGTTTGTTTGTTTGTTTGTTTGTTCTGAGGCAAGGTTTAATTTTGTAGCCTAGGGTAGCCTGGAACTCACTGTATAGCCCAAGTTGCCCCCCCTCCCCGCCCAAGTATGTATAGAAATTTCGCATGTACAGAGGCCAGAGGACACCTTTTTTTTTTTCTCTTTTTTTTTTCTTTTTTTTTCAAAGACAGGTTCTCCCTGTAGGCCCCAGCTGGCCGGATACTCGCTCTGTAGACCAGCTGCCCTTGAACTCACAAAGCAATTTCCGCCTGCCTCTAACCTCCCAAGTGCTTAGGTATTAGAGGTGTGCCACCACGCCCGGCTCAGAGGACACCTTTTGAGAGGGTATTCCTTCCTTCCCTCTTGTTGAGGCAGGGTCTCTCACTGTTTCTTCCACTACTCGAGATTAGCTGGCCCCTGAGCGTCCAGACAATTCCGTTTCCTCCTTCCATCTCAAAGTAGACATAATGGGAATTACAGGTGTGTGCTACCACATCTGTTGTTTTACGGTTCTAGGGGATCAAATTTGGGTCATCAAGTTTCCCTAGCCAGCACTTTTTCCTGCCGAGCCCCCAGGTGACCTTGGTAATCGTCCTGTTTCAGCCTCCCGTGCGCCAAGATTATTAATTTATTCTTGACCACGGGTGATCTCTGCCTCTTTGCTCAGCCTTCTGGAATGTGTGGGTGATTGCAGGCATGTGGCCCCATACTTAGCGTCTCCTTAGGCTTCTTTCTTTCTTTTCTTTACTATCTTTCTTTCTTCTTTCTTTCTTTTCCTCTTCTTTCATTTCTGTCTTTCTTTCTTCTGTTCAATTTTATAATTCTTAGGTTTCTTTCTATCTTATTTTATTTTATTTTATTTTACTTTACCTAATTGTTTTTATTTTTGACAGTGGTCTCTTCTGTAGCCCCATCTGGCTTAGAACTCATATGAACACACCAGAGGCTGGCTTTGAACTCACTCAAGAAATACCTGCCTCACAGAAAGCTGCTGGGAATTATAGGTCTGGGTACCACATATCCAGTGCCATAGGTTCATTTTCTTTTTCTTTTTTTTTTTTTTTTTTGTTTTTGGTCTTTTTGGAGACAGGGTCTCCCTGTAGCCCCAGCTAGTCTGGAAACTCACTCTGCTAAGACCAGGCTGGCCTCTGAAACTCACAAAGATATCACCTCCAGTGCCTCTGACCTCCAAGTGCATAGCAGATTCAAGAGTGTGTACCACCACGCCCGGCCCGTAGGTTATTTTCTAACACACTGCACTATCTTGCACTCTAAACAGGGGATTGGAGAGATGGCTCAGTGGTGCAGAGCACTGGCTTGTCTTCTAGAAGACCTGAGTTTGGTTCCCAGCACCCACACAGTAGCTAACAGCTATCTGTAATTCCAGTTTCAGAGACTCCAATTCTTCTGACCTCTTCAGGGGTTGCACAACACTGGTACAGTTATATACATCCAGGCAAAACACTCAAATGCCAAATAACATAGAAAAATTAATATAAATTCTTTAAAAAATATAATAAATGTTAGCCAGGCATGGTGGCGCCACACCTTATCCCAACACATTTGAGCGGCAGAAGGCAGGTGGATTTCTGATTGAGTATCGGAAGCCAGCCTGGGTCTACATATTCGTAGGAGAACAACCAGGCCAGCTGGGGCTTACAGGAGACCCTGTCTCAAAAGACAAAAAAAAAATAAAAAAAAAAAAAAAAGAAATATTACCATATTTAAACATGTATATAATATATGCTAAATGTTCTCTGCGTTATAAGTAACAGTAACAATAATAACAACCAACCTCAAAGTTAGACTAGGCAGTTGATGGTGGTGCTTGCCTACAGTCCCAGAACCCAGGAGGAAGAAGCAGGAGGCTAGAAGATCCAGCGGCCATTCTCACCTGTCTATGGCAGCCCTGGGGCTGCTAAAAGAACCACTTTTTGAGGAAAGACGAAGGAGAGAGAGAGAGAGAGAGATAGAGAAGAGAGGGGGCTGGATGATAGATTAGGACCCTAGCGGAGTAAAGAGCACCGGATTGCGCTCTTGAAGAGGACCTGGGTTCGATCCCAGCACACCACTGATGCGGCTGAAACCGTCTGTAACTCAAATTCAGGAGTAACTCCAATTCCAGGGGAATGCAGACACCATCTTCTGACCTTCAATGCACATTGCAGTTGACACGTTGGTGCACACCTGGCATGCAGACAGTACATTCATACACATAGAAAATAATAAAAATTTTAAAAAATTTTTTAAAAAAGAGGAGAAGAGAGGAGAGGTAAGATGACCGACAGAAAGGTGAGAGATTGGAAAGAAAGACTGTTGGGAGAATACTGTAGCCTTTCTTAGAACATAGGAAAGACTTGGAGCCATGCCTGGAGAAGTGGGAGCCCGGCCATCCCCAGGGCCTCAGTAAGCACACACACCTTCAGGGCTTTCTCCTTCAAGAACTCTCTTGGGCTTTTCAGTCCCTGAGGAGGGAAGCTGATGGGCTTGTCCTTGTGCAGGATTACCTCTGGACCAGTGAGCCTCGGGGATAGGATGAGAGCACACAGCAGCAGAAACTCCTGAGAAACAGCTGCTCTGGTGGCTCCTGGGCGCTTCTTAGGAGCAGTGAGTGCAGTGCCTGCTGCACACAGACAGTGGTGGCCTTTCTGTACATGGCTGAAAGCAGGTTTCCTTCCAGAGTCAGGTAATCAGCACAATACATTTTATTTTCAAGATTTGGGGTTTTTGTTTGTTTGTTTTGTTTTGTTTCTTTTGTTTTTGAGACAGAGTCTCCAGCTGGCCTAGAACTTGACTAGGCTGCTCTCAACCTCACAGATATCCAACTGCCTCTGCCTCCCAAGTGCTGGGATTAAAGGTGTGCACCACCACACAGCAATTTTTTTTTTTATTATATTTTTTTTTTTTTTTTTTTTTTTTTTTTTTGTGTATTTTTTGTCTGCATGAGGTTTGTGCAATGCCGCGGAGGTAAAAGAAGTTTTTTGGATTCCCCTGGACTGGATTTCTCCTGGAATTGGAGTTTCAGACAGTTCTCAGCCGACCGATGTGGGTGCTGGGGATCGAACCCGGGTCCTCTGCAAGAGCGGTCGGGCACTCTTAACCGCTAGGCCATCTCTCCAGCCCCCGGCTGATTTATTTTTAATTATGTGCTTGTATGTATGTGTGAGTGTGAACATGTGCACATAAGTGGAGCGCCTTTGGAGGCCAGAAGAAGGCACAGGCTCCCCTGGAGCTGGAGTTTTAGCCACTTGATGTGGGTGCTGGGCATGGAAGTCAGGGCCTCTGTAAGAGCAGGAAGCACCCTCAACTGCTAAACTGGCTGGTCTTAAACTCTTAAACTTTCTGGCTCTGCCTTCCAAGGTGGCTAGGGAACTAGTAAATACATTGACTAAATGGCAAATGAGCTGTATTTCATAATGTCCTCACCAGTACGAGATACTGTTAGATTAGGGTCAGGTCCATCTACATATTGGAGAGAGTATGCAAAACATAGTTTTTGGAAAGTGACATCAAAAATATTTTTATCTGCGCACATTCAAGACGATTAATATTCATAGCATAGAATACTGATTAACATTTTTGGGGTTCCTTTAAAAAAGGCAGATTTTAAGCCAGGCCTGGTGGCACAACCTGTCTCCAACTGTGGTTCAGGTGGTGTCCAATCTGTAACCGCCTAGTGGCCTGAAACTGTTCTATGTTGACCAGAATGGCCTGGAACTCCCAAAAGATCTTGCCTTGCCCTCTGCCTCCTGAATGCTAGGGTATTTAAAAGGCAATGTCCACTAACACCTGCTTTAAAAAATATTTTGTTTTTAGTGTGTATGAGTGTATTTATTGCCTGCAGCATGTAAGATACACCCCTGTTGGTGTAATTGCCCTAGGGAGTCAGAAGCGGGGCATCCGATTCTCTCTGGAACGGGAAGGTCAACTGCTCATGTGGATGGCTGGGAATCAAATCCAAGTCCTCCGCAAGAACAGCCAGTGTTCTTAACCACTGAGCTACCTCTCCAGCTGGCCCCTGCAAAAGATTTTTAAAAATTGTATTGTGTTTATTAATTACACAAATAATGGGCTATATTGTATATTGTTTCAATGTGCATTATGCATATACATACATGCATTTAACACACATGAATCGTATTCATCCTCTTACCTTCTCTTATTTTCTTTCTACTGATTCTCTAATACATCTTTCCTTTTTTTTTTTTTTTTTTTTTTTTTTTTTTTCTTTTTGGTCTTTTTTGAAACGGGTCTCCTGTGTAGCTCCAGCCAGCCTGGAACTCACTATATAGAGCAGGCTGGCCTTGAATTCACAGAGATCCACCTGCCTCTGCCTCCTGAGTGCTGGGATTAGAAATGTGCACCACCACGCCCGCCCAGCATCCTTCTCTTTTTACTTGCTTGAGGCAGGGCCTCAAGTAACCCAGGCTAGCCTTGAACTTGTTATGCAGCCAGGGCTGACCTTTAAACTCCTGGTCCTCCACTTTTATACTCCCAAAGGCCTAGCATTATAGGCCACGTGCCACCAGGAGCGCCACCCATTGTGAATATTTCTTCATCCCATATCATCATGTCGAGTTCTCTCGGCTGTTGTTAGAGAATGGGCAATGAACATGTATGCAGATGTCTCTAGTCAGATGTGCTGACTATAGATCCTTCAGCTACATACACCAAGAGTGGTAGGGCTAGCTTGTAGGATAGCTCTATTTTTAGTTTACTGAGGAACTCCATAATATAGATTCCAGAGTTGGCGTAATAAATTTATCTTATACTTCCACCAGCCATGTTAAACCCCTTTCCCAATCCTCTCGGCAGGACATTGTTGTTTCTGACTGGGTGGGCTCTTCAATGTAGTTTTGATTTGCCTTTCTCTGATGGCTAAAAGAACATTTTTGCATGTATTTTGGGGTCATTTGCTGATTGAATTATTATTTCTTTTAGATGTTTAATTCTATTTAGTATGTTATGTATTCTGGATATTAACCCCCTATGAATTGAGTAGGTGAAAATATTTTTTTTCATTTCTAGTAGGCTATCTCTTTTGCTTAATTCTCATGCTGATGCATGAATTAAGCATCAATCTTAAGGATTTATTTAGTTATGATATGAATATTCTACTTTACTGCTTATAATTTTTAAGCGTCTTTTTGAGACAGGGTCTCCCTGTAGCCCCAGCTGTCCTGGAACTCACTCTGTAGACCAGGCTGGCCTTGAACTCACAAAGATCCACCTGCCTCTGCCTCCTAAGTGCTAGGATTAAAGGCATGCACCACGACGCCTGGCATTTTTTTTTTTAATTTTTTTTTTTTGGCTTTTAATTTTATTTAATCCATTTACCAATTTAAAAAAATTGAGACTTTGAGACAGGGACAAGATTTCACTATGTAGCAAAGGCTGGAACAGGATCTCACTATGTAGCAAAGGCTGGCCTGGAACTTGTTATGCCAACAAAGCTAGCCTCAAATTCCTGGTAATCTTTATGTCTTTGCCTCTAATTACAGGCATACGTTAACTTACCTGGCCCACTTATCAATTCTTGATACCTGTATCAATTCTTGACTTTTATAAGGTCAGTGCCCGTGCTAGTATCTCAGAGGGCTTTCCCTATGTTTTCTGTACTAGTTTTGTTACAGTTATTTATTTATTTGTTTATTTTGTGTGTGAGTGTGTGCATGTGTGTGTGTGTGTGTGTGTGTGTGTGTTCATGTGCACAAGGGCACACATGTGGAGGTAAGAGGTGTTAGGTCGGGCTGGGTGAAAAGACAAGATGGCGTAGGCCAGAAGGACCCTCCTTTCTTTTCTGGTCAGGCCAGATTCCCACGAGACCTCTAGACCTGAGCCCCACCTCTGGATCTGAGCTGCTGACCTGGCTTAATTACCAGATTCCAACATGTCACCCCTCCTCCCCCATAAAAGGCTCTCCCTGCCTCCCAGATGTGTGCTTTCTCGGGGTCCTGGAGGGCCATGGATGAGAGAGAGAGAGATTGAGAGAGAGAACATTTCCTGGAATAAGTGCCTGCCTTTATTTACTTTTTAATTCGCCTTTATCTCTACATCGGATACCTCTTAAAAGTACAACTGAGGGAAATCAGTTCTCTCCTTCTACCCTGTGGATTTTGGGGATCTAACTCAGATCATCAGGCTTAACAGTAAGTGCCTTTACCCACTGAGCCATCTCACAGGCCCTGTCTAGAAGCTGAAAGAATTCAGGTCATAGCCCTGCATGGTGGTACATGCCTTTAGTCCCAGCACTTGGGAGGCAGAGGCAGGCAGATCTCTGTGAGTTCAAAACCAGACTGGTCTACATAGTGGGTTCCAAGCCAGCTGGAGTTACAGGAAGACCCTGTTTCAAAAAGAAAAAAAGAAAAAAAAAAGATTCAGGTCAGGTCATGTATTAAGGTATTTGATCTATTTTGAGTAGATTTTTGTATAGACTGAGATAGGGATCAAGTTTCATTCTTCCCCATGAGGTTATCCAGGTTTTCCAGTGAGGAGAAGATTAAGGGGCAGGTATGGTGGTGCATGATTTAATCCCAGCACTGGGGAGGCACAGACAGGTGGATCTCTGTGAGTTCAAGGCCAGGCTGGTCTACATAGCAAGTTCCAGGCCAGCAAAGGGTACATAGTGAGACCCTTTCTCAAAAATTGAAACAAGGGGCTGGAGAGATGGCTCAGTGGTTAAAAGCACTGACTGAGCCGGGCATGGTGGTGCACGCCTTTAGTCCTAGCACTTGGGAGTCAGAGGCAGGAGGATCTTTGTGAGTTCAAGGCCAGCCTGGTCTACAGAGTGAGTTCCAGGACAGCTGGGCTACAGGGAGACCCTGTCTCCAAAAGACCAAAAAAAAAGCACTGACAGCTCTTGCAGAGGACCCAGGTTCAATCCCAGCACCCACATTGCCGCTAAGAACCATCTTTAAGCTGGGCATGGTGGTACCTTTAATTCTAGGACTTGGGAGGCAGAGGCAGGTGGATCTCTGTGAGTTCAAGGACAGCCTGGTCTACAGAGTTCCAGGTCAGCTGGGGCTACAGGGAGACCCTGTCTCAAAAAGACCAAAAAAAAAAAAAAGAAAGCAGGCTGAGCATGGGTTAGGGTAGCAAGCCAGTAAGCAGTGTTCCTCCATGGCCTGTGCCTCAGTTTCCTGCCTCCAGGTTCCTGACCTGAGATGAAGCCCCAGAACCCAGATAAGAGGCTGGGCTGGGTGGTATACACCTGTGAGCCTAGCACCGAGGAGGTAGAGACAGGGAGCTCCTTGGATCTAGATGGGCAACCAGCAGAGCCCAAAGAGTTCCAGACAGTGAAAAAATAAAACAACAAAGACGAGGGGCTGGGAAGATGGCTGAGCAGCTGCAGATACCTGCTGCCAAGCCTGACAACCTGAGCTTGATCCCAGACCTACACAGTGGAAGGAGAGAACCAGCTCCCCAAAGTTGTCCTCTGACCCCCCCATGGGATAGATACATATGCCCCCTACACACACCTCAGGCACAATAAATATGTAGTAATAACAAAGGTGAACAGCTCCTAAGAACTATACCCAACGTTGACCTCTGGCCTTCACAAACACACAAACACATGTGCTTACCAATATGTACCCATGTGTACACACATGCACATACACACAAATAAGATAAGCCATTTGTGTTGGTGGACATCTTTAATCCCAGCAGCTGGGAAGCAGAAGTAGGCAGAGCTATGAGTTCTCAGGTCTAGCAATTCAGAGCTACAGGAGTAAGACCACCCATGTCAAAATAAATACAATAAACAGGGGGCATGGTGGCACACACCTTAAATCCCAGCACTTGGGAGGCAGCAGCAGGTGGGGTTCATTGTGGAAGTTCTCAGGGCCAGCCTAGTAACAAGAGAAGAGTTCCAGGAACAGCTGGGACTACAGGAAGGACCACCTGTCTCAATTAAATGGACAACGGATGAATACATGAATAGAAGTAAGTTAAATAAACATTCCTTTAAAAAAAATCATTTATGAGCCAGGGCGTGGTGGCCTGGCTTTAAACCTTCTCTGGCACTTGGAGGGCGAGGGAAGAGGCGGATCTTTGTGGAGTTTTCAAGTTACAGCCTGGTCGTCTTACAGAGTGGGTTCCAGGACAGCTGGGGGGCTACAGGGAAGAACCCTGTCTCAAAAAACAAAACAAATCAAACAAAAATCCATTTTGGTTGTTAGGGGTTAGCTCAATAGGTAGCGCATATGTCTAACATGCAAACCAGGCTGTGAGCGTTCCAATTTCCAAGACCTTAAAAAGTTTATTAGTTAAGGTATGATAGTATAATATAAAAAATAAGCATATAAAACAATATATATTTCTATATATGATCAATATCTTTTGAAGGAGATATGAATTTTGGCAGTTTATTTTCTCTGATTCTGTACTGTGTCCTTTTTTTTGTTTTGGTCTTTTCAATGACGGGTCGTCCCTGTAGCCCCCAGCTGTCCTGGAAACTCGCTCTATAGACCGCAGGTCTGGCCTTCAACTGCAACAAAGGATCCGCCGGCCTTTTCTCCCTAAGTGCTGTAGAGGATAAAAGGCGTGACGACCACATGCCTGCGCGTACTGTGTCCTTTTATCTGCTGATAGGTTTCATTTGGACTAAACTCAGGGTCTCATTGCTGTCAGCGCAGTAGGTGAACCCTATGTCCTCCAGCCCAGTCGACGTTGTTTGAGCAGAGGTGAGTTCAAGTATGCCAAGCTGGCCTTAATTCGTTGAGTCAAGGATGACCTTGAACTTTCAGATCCTCTTCAACTCCAACCCTCTGGGTCCTAAGGTTAGTAGGCATCCATTTTACTTTGCTGGTTAATGCTGTGTGGGGACTCAAACCCAGGTTCTTCCAAGCATGTTGCCAACTGACTATAGCCTCAGATCCCCCTGATAGTTGCTTTTAAAGGCACAAAGTTTTTTTTATTTTTATTTAATTATTTAATCGGTGGCTGGGAACTCAACATCCCCAGTCTTCAAGTGCATGTTGCCAAACCTGGGACTATATGCCTCAGTCCCCTGAGTAGTTTGCCTTGATAAGGGCATCAATATTTTTTATTATTTTATTTAAATAGTTTTAGCTGTGCCTGGGACTCAACGCAGGGTCTTCAAGCATGTTGCCAACTGGACTATAGCCCTCATCCCCCTGAGAGTTGCCTTTTAAGGGCAACATATATTTTTTTTTATTGTATTTATTTATTGTTTATTTATGGTTATGAATTTTACTTGTGCTCATGTGAGTTTGTGCACCATGATTGTGCAAATGCCGTGGGAGGTCTATAGAATGGGGTGGTAACAGGATGTTCCCTCTGGAAACTGGATGTTTAAGAAATTCTTAGGCCTCAGTTGGTGGGTGCGGGATTGAAACCCGGGTCTTCTGGCAGAGATGTTGTTGTGTTAAAGTGCTCGAGAGGACATCATCTCGTCCAGCGCGCCCTAGGAGACCTTTAATTTTAGAGAGGGAACTGATTAACACTTAACCAGGTGCTCTCTCTCATTTCCCCATTCCCTAGTCTCAATCTTCTTCTCGTCATACTCCTCTGCTCTTACTCTCTACTCTCTCCTAGATCCCATACTCGGGGAGTGGACACACGAAAGTTTACCAGATTGAGATGCTACAAGGCACGAGCCAAAATTAGGTGGTAGAAGAGGTGGGTCACCTGGCATGCTGCCTGGCAGCTGGCTTAATCTCTTACTCCTTTTTCACGAGCAAATGATCTGGCAGGAGCATTGATGGGAAGCTGGGACAAAGCCAGCTAAACGGATGTTCATCCCCCCTCTGGAAGCCTGGGAGAAAGTTGGAAAAGCAAAATACTATCCTAGGATTTACCCGTGAGGCCATGGTGGCAACGCCTTTAATTCTAGCACTTGGGAGGCAGAGGCAGGCGGATCTTGTGAGTTCAAGACCAGCCTGGTCTCAAGAGTGAGCTCTCCAGGCCAGACTGGGTACACAGAGGAGATCCTGTCTTCGAAAAACAAAAAAAAAAAAAAAAAAAAAAAAGCAGAAGAGGCAGGCAAGCCCACTTCAGCTACTCTACTGCCAAGGGAGGTGACGCAGATAGGTGGGACTGTTAGGATTTTGAGCTTGCTCACTCGAATGGGAATTACCAGTAGGCTCTTGCAAAGCCGATGTGGAGGGTGAAGTTCATGGCACTTTTGTGACATTTAATGTTAAGAACAGANAGCTGATGGGCTTGTCCTTGTGCAGGATTACCTCTGGACCAGTGAGCCTCGGGGATAGGATGAGAGCACACAGCAGCAGAAACTCCTGAGAAACAGCTGCTCTGGTGGCTCCTGGGCGCTTCTCAGGAGCAGTGAGTGCAGTTGCTGCTGAACACACAGTGGGCCTTTCTGTACCATTGGCCTGAAAGCAGGTTTTCCTTTCCAGAGTCAGGTTAATCAGCAACATATAACGATTTTATTTTCAGATTTGGGGTTTTTGTTTGTTTAGTTTGTTTTGTTCTTTTGTTTTTGAGACATAGCCCCAGATGTCCTAAAACTCACACTGTAGACCAGTCAGTAGACCAGGCTAGCCTCAAAACCACAGAGATCCACCTGCCTCTGCCTCCCAGAAGTGCTGGGATTAAAGTCTGTGCACCACCAATGAGCTGACCTGATTTTTTTTTTATTAATTTTTTTATTTACTTTCCGTGTAAAATGTGTATAGAATGTTACCTGTGGTCTGCATGTAAGGTCTGTGCACCTGGTGGCCGCGGAGGTCAAGAAGAAGGGTGTCGATATCCCGCTGGAACTGGCATGTTCTCCTGGAATTGGAGTTTTTCAGACAGTTTCTCAGCCCAGCCAAATCGATGGGTGCTGGGGACGTCATATCTTGGCGTAATACCGGGTCCTCCTGCATAGCGGTCGGTCACTCGTTAACCGCTAGCCTCTCTCTGGCAGCCCCGGTCATACTTGATTTTACATTATGCTACAAAGCCTTAGTAATAAAAGATGTTGAGTGTGGAACATGTGCCTAGATGGAGGCGCCGTTTGAGGAGGCCAGAAGAGGGCATTCGCTCCCCTGGAGCTGGAGTTTTAGCCACTTGATGTGGGTGCTGGCAGGAAGTCCAGGGCTCTGTAAGAGCAGGAAGCACCCTCAACTGCTAAACTGGCTGGTCTTAAACTCTTAAACTTTCTGGCTCTGCCTTCCAAGGTGGCTAGGGAACTGTAAAACATATGGCTATGGCAATAGCTTGTATTTCATATGTCTACAGTACAGATACTGTTAATTATGGGTCTCCATCTACATATTGGAGAGAGTATGCAAAACATAGTTTTTGGAAAGTGACATCAAAAATATTTTTATCTGCGCACATTCAAGACGATTAATATTCATAGCATAGAATACTGATTAACATTTTTGGGGTTCCTTTAAAAAAGGCAATTTAAGCCAGGCCTGGTGGCACACCCTGTCTCAACTGTGGTCTCAGGTGGTGTCCCTGTAACCCCAGCTGGCCTGGAACTGTCTATGTAGACCAGAATGGCCATGGAACCACTCAGAAAGATCTGCCTGCCTCTGCCTCCTGAATGCTGGGATTAAAAGGCATGTGCCACTACACCTGGCTTTAAAAATATTTTTTTTTATGTGTATGAGTGTATTTATTGCCTGCATGCATGTAAATACACCCCTGTTGGTGGTAATTGCCTAGGGAGGTCAGAGCGGGGCTCCGATCATCTCTGGAACTGGGAGTCACTACATGTGGATGCTGGGAATCAAATCCAAGTCCTCCGCAAGAACAGCCAGTGTTCTTAACCACTGAGCTACCTCTCCAGCTGGCCCCTGCAAAAGATTTTTAAAAATTGTATTGTGGTTCTATTAATTACACAAATAATGGGCTATATTGTATATTGTTTCAATGTGCATTATGCATATACATACATGCATTCCCACACACCCATGAATCGTATTCATCCCTTCTTACCTTCTCCTTTTTTTCTTCTTGTCTTTTTTTTTTTTTTTTTTTTTTTTTTTTTTTTTTTTGTTTTTTTTTTTTTTTTTTTTTTTGTTTTTGTTTTGGTCTTTTTTGAGAAGGGTCTCCCCTTTAGCCAGCAGCGTCTGGAACTCACTTGATAGAGCAGGCTGGCCTTGAATTCATCCAGCATCCACCTGCTACTGCTTCCCTGAGTGCTGGCGAATTTAGAAAATGTCTCGGCACCAAGCGTCCACGCCCGCCCAGCATCCTTCTCTTTTTACTTGCTTGAGGCAGGGCCTCAAGTAACCCAGGCTAGCCTTGAACTTGTTATGCAGCCAGGGCTGACCTTAAACTCCTGGTCCTCCACTTTTATCTCCCAAGGCCTAGCATTATAGGCACGTGCCACCAGGCCGCCAACCCATTGTGAATATTTTCTTCATCCATTCATCAGTCAGTTCCTCTCGGCTGTTGTGAATGGCAATGAACATGTGTGCAGATGTCTCTAGTGCTTGCTGACTTAGATTCCTTCAGCTACATACCCAAGAGTGGTAGGGCTAGCTTGTAGGATAGCTCTATTTTTAGTTTACTGAGGAATCTCCATATTGATTTCCAGAGTTGCTATACTAATTTACATTTCCACCAGCCATGTTAAAACCCCTTTCCCATCCTCTCGGCGGACATTGTTGTTTCTGACTGGGTGGGCTTTCAGTGTAGTTTTGATTGGCCTTTCTCTGATGGCTAAAAGAACATTTTTGCATGTATTTTGGGGTCATTTGCTGATTGAATTATTATTTCTTTTTAGTGTTTAATTTTTTTAGTTAGTGGGTTATAGTATTCTGGATATTAACCCCCTATGAATTGAGTAGGTGAAAATATTTTTTTTCATTCTAGTAGGCAATATCTTCTTTTGCGTTAAAATTCTCTAGTATCTGTGTAGGCAGTTGGCTTTAATTTATGTTTTTATTTAATTTAATTTTAGTTTATTGTATTATTTTTTTTTTTTGGTCTTTTCTGAGACAGGGTCCCCTGTCAGCCCAGCTGTCCTGGAACTCACTCTGTAGACCAGAGTCTATGGCCTTGAACTCCACAAAGATCGCTGCTATCTGGCCCTGCCCTAAAGTGCTAGGAATTAAAGGCGTCATGCTACCACGGGACGGCCTGAGGCAGTTTTCTTTTTTTTAATTATGTGTTTATTTTTGTGCTTTTAATTTTATTTAAATTCCCATTTACCAATTTATAAAAAAATTTAGAGACTTTTTGAGACAGGGACAAGATTTCACTATGTAGCAAAGGCTGGACAGGGATCTACTATGTAGCCAAAAGGCTGGCCTGGAAACTTGCTGTATGATCCAACAAGAGCTGAGCCTCAAATTCCTAGGTTAATCATTTATCGGTCTTTGCTCTAATTAACAGCATACGTTAACATTCCTGTGGCCCAACGATTATCAATGTCCTTGATACCTGTATATTCTTTGACATTTTATAAAGGTCATGCCGAGGGTAGCTAGTACTTTCAGGGGAGGGCCTTCCCTTATCCGTTTTCTGTACTAGCGTTTTTGTTACAGTTATTTAGTTTAATTTGTTTACTATTTGTGTGTGAGTGTGTAGCATGCTGTGTGTGTGCTTGTGTGGAGTGTGTTTCATAGTGTCACAAGTGGCCACACATGTTGGAGTCCGTAAGACCTGGGTGTTAGGTTGGGCCGGGGTGAAGAGCCAAGATGGCATAGACTGAAAGGACCCTCCTTTCTTTTCTGGTCAGGCCAGATTGCCACGAGACCTCTGGACCTGAAACCCACCTCCAGATCTGAGGAGCTGCTGACAAATCGCTGGCTTAATTACCAGATTCCAACATGTCACCCACCATCTCCCCAATAAAGGCTCGGTCACCTGCCTCCCAGATGGTGTGGCTTTGCTCGGGTCCTGGAGAGGCATGGTATGAAGAGAGCAAGAGAGATTGAGGAGAGAACCATTTTCCTGGAAATAGAGTGCCTTGCCCTTTAATTTTACTTATTTAAATATCTCGCTTTATCTCTACATCGGATACCTCTTAAAAGTACACGACGAGGGAAATCACTTCTCTCCTTCCTACCTGTGGGACTTTGGGGATCTAAGACTCAAGACGTTTCATCAGGCGTTAACAGTAAGTGCCTCTTAACCCACTGAGCCATCATCGACAGATGACTGTCTAGAAGCTGAAAGAATTCAGGTCATAGCCCTGCATGGTGGTACATGCCTTTGGATAGATGCCCCAGCACTTGGGAGGCAAGAGGCAGGCAAAGAGTTCTCTGTGAGTTCAAAACTAACCTGGTCCTATACATAGGTGGGATAATCCAAGCCAGCTGGGTGTAACAGGAAGATATCCACTGTTTCAGAAAAAGAAAAAAGAAAAAAAAAAAGATTTCCAGGTCAGGTCATGGGTAATTAAGGTTAATTTGATCTATTGTATGAAGTAGTGTTTTGTAATAGACTGAGTTAGGGATCAAGTTTCATTCTTCCCCATGAGGTTATCCAGGTTTTCCAGTGAGGAGAAGATTAAGGGGCAGGTATGGTGGTGCATGATTAATCCAGCACTGGGGAAGGCACAGACAGGTGGGAATCTCTGATGAGTATCAAGGCCATGGACTGGTCTACATGCAACAGATTCAGGCCAGCAGGGTAGTACATTAGTGAGGACCACTATTCTCAAAAATTGAAAGCAAGGGTGCACATGGAGGAGATGGCCTCAGTGGTTTAAAGGGGAGCCACTGAATGAGCCGTGGCATGGGTGGTGGCACGCATTTCAGTCCCTACACTGGTGTGAGTCAGAGGCAAGGGAGGAATCTTTGTGAGTTCAAGGCCAGCCTGGGTCTACAGAGTGACGTTGCCAGGCAGCTGGGGGGTCTACAGAGGGACCCTGTCTCCAAAGAACCAAAATAAACAAGCGACTGAACAGCTCTTGCAGAGGACCCAGGTTTCTATTCCCAGCATCCACACAATTGCAACGCTGAAAGAACATCTTTAAAGCTGGAGGCATGGTGGTAAACCTTTAATTCTAGGACTTGGGAGGCAGAGCAGGTGGTCCTCTTGTGAGTTCAAGGACAGCCTGGTCTAAGCAGTATCCCAGTTCTAGGCTGGGATCATACAGGTGTAGAAGTCTGTCTGCAAAAAGACCAAAGAAAAGAAAAAAAAGAAAGCTAAACGTTGAGAGGAAGTCCATCCTGTGAATTGTTTTATTACTCATCATTGAGGTGACAACTGGGTTTTTTTTCTCTTAGTGTTGATTGTTGTGGCTCTTTTTGAAGACACCCAGTCTTCCCGAACCACAGCTGGCCTGGAGCTCCACATGTAAGCACAGGTGGGAACCTTGAACTCACAGAGATCTGCCATGTCATCTGCCTCCCCGAGTGCTGGGATTAAATGGTTGCTCTGGCGCCACCTACGCCCCGGCTTGATCCAACTGGGTTTCCTTTTAAAGTATAACATTGAATAGTCGCTCACGGGCCGTCGGTAAGGCTAGGCATTGGCACCTTTATACATACGGCACATTGGGAAAAGCCAGAGGCACTTGGGCTGCAAGCTGCAGAAGGGGATCCCTGTGAGTTCAAGGCCACCTGGCTACTACAGGAGTGTTGCTCAGGAACAACGCCTGCTGGGCCTACCATGCAGGAGACCCACCGGGTGCGCCGTGTCTCACAAAAAAAAATAAATAAAAAAAAAAAATAAAGGAAAAAAAATCTAATATATAATATATATATATATATATATATATATATCGAAAGATCTGGGCATGGTGGCTCAAGCCTTTAGTCCCAACACTTGGGAGGCAGAGGCAGGCAGGTATCTGTGAGATGGAGTCCAGCCTGGTGTACATAGTGAGTTCCATGCCAGCTGTGACAACAGGGAGACCCTGTCTCAAAAAAAAAATGAAAACAGAAACAAACAAACAAAAATAGCTCTAAAAATAAACTTGTGGACATTAAGATCATTTATTATTGAGAATGGTAGTACATACTTATTTTACTGCCTGTGTCAGACTAAATCCATGAAAGCACATTAGTCATATTAACACCTCAAAAAGACAGTCAAACATCAAACAGGAAAAAAGAAAAGCTTGTCTGGTCAGGTATGGTGTATCATGCCTATTAATCTCAGCACTCAGGAGATGAAGGTAGGAAGACCAGGAGTTCAAACTCAGCCCTGTCCGCATAGCAAGTTTGAAGCCAGCCTGGTGACAGTAGACTGTGTAAGAAATAAAAAGAAAAGAAAAGAATCTAAGCATGTGACGGGGCTGTGATCTATAGATCACCAGATTTTTCCAAATAAGGTTAGTGAGCTTGCATCCCCAGGGCCAGACTGTGATCTCAGAATGTGGACTAACAAACCAAAGAAAGGAACTGCAATTCCACTAGACTCTGCAGAGCCCAGCAAGGGGCGATTAAATCTGCACTCTGTTTCCAGGTTGCAAGGAAGAAAGGGTCATTTCTTTTAGCAGCCTTATTTCAGCCCATTGTTCTTACAAGATCTTCCTGGAAGGCATACAAAGAATTTATGGCTTGCAGTCAAGCAGGCTTTGGATGTTTTCCCTGGGCCCCTCTGTGGAGAGATGAAGACCGAATTATGTTCTCATTCTTCATTCTTCCTGAGTAGCAGTGTGTGGTTCTAGAACTGCAGTGAGGGTGTCAAGCAATGGGCTCCACACTGGCACACGCAGGGGTAAATCATCCTGTACAAGACACTGCTGCTAATGATTACCTTGTGTCCTGCTCTGAGGGATATCTTCATCCCCTGAAGGATCCTGTGGGGATGGAATCATACAAAATGCCACTGACAAACTGAACCAGCACTTCTCTCATTTCGCAGAATCTTGCTTTATTTTATTTAAGATCTTAAAAAAAATATATATATATGTATGTATGTATATGGTCTTTTTGAGACAAGGTCTCCCTGTAGACCCAGCTGGCCTGGAACTCACTATGTAGACCTATAGACCAGGCTGGCCTTGAACTCTCAGAGATCAGCCTGCCTCTGCCTCCCGAGTACTGGGATCAAAGGTGTGCACCACCATGCCCATCAATATGTTTTTTTTAATTTTTTTTTTAAATATTAATTTTTTTATCTGTATGTGTACGAATGAGTCTGCAGCAAGTCTGTGCACCCGTGCGTGCAATGCCGCGGAGGTCAGAAAAGTGGCGTCGGATTCCCTGGAGCGGGGAGTTCTCCTGGAGTTGGAGTTTCAGCGGTTTCTCAGCCGCCATGTGGGTTCGGGGGATCGAACCCGGGTTTCCTCTGGGCAAAGCGGAGTCGGCGCCTTAACCGCTAGGTCCATCTCTCCAGCCCCGCCCATCAATAATTTTTTTTTTAAAGACTTATTTATTCATGCACAATTCTGTGGTGAGTGTCTGCAGAGGCATTTATGGTGGAGAAACCTTTGGGAGGCTAGAAGATGTTGGTATCCCCTGAGAACTAGAGTTAGAACCCCCAAACGGGTTCTGGAAGGACAAATTGCTCCAGCTGAGCCCTCCTCCAGACACCAGGATCAATTTTTGTTATAATGGTTTTATTGACTATTTAATTTATTTTCTTATTCATTGACTTTTTTAATCAGAATATAGGACCCTTCCCCACCACCCCCAGTCTCCCCACCCCACCAGAGCTCATGCAGTCGGCCAAACGTGCTTTTCGCCTCTTTCTCAGTCTTTCTCAATATTCCTCCAGGTGGAAGTGAGACGAATGTTTGGGTTTACTGATGTGTAATGAGTGGTGTTGCCTGCAATTGTGTAAGTTATACCGTTTGGGTACAATTGTACCTGTGTTGGACAATGCCTTGGAGGTAAGAAGTGGGTGTCACCACAGAGAAACATGCTCGACCATGTTTACTTCAGCTCTTCATACTTCATCACAGCTCTCTTCACAAATAGCAAGGAGCTGGAACAACCCCAAATTCCCCTCAACTGATGAAGTGGATAGAGAAAATAGTGCTACGATCGCTGCAACAAGGGAGTTTCTAACAGCAGTAAAGAAGAATGACATCATGAGCCGTTGCAGGAAAATGGCTGGAGGCTAGAGGACATCATGCTGAGATGAAATAACACAGTCCCAGATAAACAACGACAAATGGTATCCCTCATCTGTGGAGTACAGTGCCAATTACCGAGTGGTTAAGTAGTTCTTGTGCACGGCCCCTTGAAGCTTTTGTCCAAGATTGGGAGTGATGCATATTGGAAACAACAAACAACAACAACAACAACAACAACAACAAACAGAAAGGACTGCATCAAAGAACTGACTGAAACAGTGGGAACTTCTGCTCAAAACAGCAACTTCCTCATGGAGATATTGAGAAAGAACTGAGAAAGAGATGAAAAAGCAATGTTTGGCAGAAATGCATGAGCTCTGGTGTGTTGGGGGGATGGGGGGACATGGGTCCTAGATTTGATAATAATAATATATATATATAGGAAAAAAAAAGAAGTGGTGTTCAGATACCCATGGACGGAGTCCCGGGACAGTGTGGGGGGGGGGGATAGCCACCATGTGGGTGCTAGGAATCAAACCTGGGTCTTCTGTAAAAAGCTACTAACTGATGGGAGCTGCACGGCACGCGATGGGGGAACAAGACCTTGTATTGGATGGTCAGTGCCTTTGGCCTGTCCTACTGACCTCCTTGTCAGCCTGCAGCCTCCCTTGTCTCAACATTTCTCTTTCATTGTAACTCCAGCTATGAATTTGATGAACAGCTTTCTCCTCTTTAAGTGTGTGTCTTGTGACACTCTCAAAATGTAGAAAAATAAACCAAATGACCACACTGCTAGGAAAACTGCCCACTGCTAGTCCAATGAGAATGCTTTGTCTTAAGCCTAGAAGCTAGCATGTCACTGTATTCACGCTCTTTGTCTTTTTTTTTTTTGTTTAATTTCTTAAAAAATTTTATTTATTTCTGTATGTGGATGAATGTATGGTCTGCATACAGGTCTGTGGTACAGCGTGTCATGCAATGTCTCAGAAGTCAAAGAGGGTGTCGGATTTCCCACTGGAAATGGAGTTCTCCTGGAATGGAGTTTCAGACGGTTCTGGCCGCCGATGTGGGTGCTGGGATCGAACCCGGGTCCTCTGTAAGAGCGGTCGTGCTCTCCAATAGGCCTACTCTCCAGCCCCCTTTTTTTTTTTTTTTTTAACTCTGCTTTCTTTCAAAGGTGCGAAAACCTGAAATCTCAGGCTAGAGAGATGGCTCAGTGGTTAAGAGCACTGGCTGCTTTTGCAGAGCACCCAGGTTCAGTTTCCAGCACCCACATGGTGGCTAACAGCCCTCTGTAAGCTACTAGGGGATTTCATGCCCTGGTATCTGTGAGCATTGCAGGACATGGGTACACTTACATACATGCATGCATAACATTCATACACATAAAATAAATACACCTGAAATCTGCTGTTGGGAAACTTTCTCTACTCTCTGAAATAATCCAGATACATTAATTTTCCATACTTTGTACTTTTGATAGTACAGCAAATTATTCAAATTTTTAAAATTTTATTTATTTGTGTAATGTGTGATGAAGGGACGGTCTGCATGTAGGGTTGTGCATTTGTGTGGTGTAATGCTTGTGGAAGATCAGAAGAAGAAGGGCGTCGGATTCCCCTGGAACGGGAGTTAAAGACAGCTCAGCTTGCCATGGTGGGTGCTGGGATCGAACCCGGTCCCTGCAAATCAAGCAGCACTCTTAACAGCCAGGCCCCACCTCTCTAAGCCCAAAGTTATTCAATTTTTAAAAATAAACCAGGCATGGTGGGACATCCCTTTAATCCCAGAGGCAGAGGCAGAGGCAGGTGGATCTCTATGAGTTCAAGGCTAGCCTGGTCTACATAGTGAGTTCCAGCCCAAATATTATAAACAAAAATAAAATTGGTATGCAAAGAAATGGGTTTCATTATAGCATTTCAGCTTTTGTTCATTCTCCACATTAGTCCACATTCCCTCTAGCTTTTTGTGTTTTTTTTTTAGAAAACTTTTGTTTTGCATGTGTGTGCCATGTGGGCTCACATCCTTCCACATTCCATGGTTTGACTTTACAAGTCAGAGAATACTTGCAGGAGCTAGTTATGATTTACCTTAACCACATGTCCCAAGCTCTTTTTTGTTAAAGAAGGGAAGAGGAGGAAGAGATGGACGCCGGAAAAAGGACGGACGGGAGGGAGGGAGGGCGGAAAAAGGGGAGGCATTTTTTGTTTCTTTTATTTATTTTCTTAATGTGTAAATGCCTGTCCTGTCGTAGGCAGGTGGATACCCATGTCTGCAATGCCGCAGAGGTCAGAATGGTGTCGGATTCCCCTGTAATTGGATTTAAAGACGGTCCCTCAAGCTGCCATAATGGGGGCTGGGGATTGAACCTGGGTGCCTCTGCAAGAGCAGTACAGCTCTTAACAGCTAGGGGAGGCCATCTCTCCAACCCCTCCCCCAGCGCTCTTTTTAAAAAAATATATATTTGCCTTGCCTGGGTGTGGTGGACATGCCTTTAATCCTAGCACGTGGGAGGCAGAGGCGGTGGAGCTTCGTTGGAGTTCAAGACCAGCCTGGTCTACTATGAGTTCCAGAAAAGCCAGAGCTCAAGGAGACCCTTTCTCAAAAAGCCATATATATATAGTTATACACATTTATATAATATATATATATATTATATATATATATATATATATATATAGATAAATTGTATAAATATTGTTTGGCTAATAAATGTACTTAGGGCTCCTCAATATGCAGCAGTGCCCATGAAGATCAGAAGAGGGGCCTGGATCCTCTGGAATGGTTGTTGAGGATGGTTGTTAGCTGCCATGTGGGTGCTGGAAACCAATCCAGGGTCCTCTGCAAGAGCAGTCAGTGCCCTTAAGTGCTGAACCATCTCCAGCTCCCTTCAGGGCACCTGATGTGGCAGTCGTAGGGTTTCCCTGACCCCACCCCAAGAAGGGAAAAAAACAAACAACATGGCCCAGGCACACTGATGCAGAGCAGCCAGTGTGACAGATGTGCCAACTGGGCTGCAACGATCTGGTGACTGGCTCTGGGAGCTGACGTGTATTTGCTTTATAAAATCAAGTTGTGAGCTAATAGTAAATTTCCTTACATTACCTAGAATTCTGATCCTGGCCGTTATTTCTTGCAGTGCATTCAAATGGCTAAGCAGGCCTGACTTTGTTGTAGTGAATTCAGTGGGTTGGACACGTGGCCAATCAGACCACCAACCGGAGCTAGTGTGTGAGGGCTGGAAAGGAGATACTGTCAGGATGCAGCTGTGAAGTGTATTGTGAGTGAATGTAGCTGAAGATAGGTCAATCATGCAACATCAGACCCTGACTAGTTCCTGTCAGAGGCACAGCAGTCTTTGGCGGTGGAAAAAGCACATGCCAGATGGGAACTACGTTACTGGTTCTCCCCAGGCTAAGACCTGAGTTGAAGTACCTGTCTCAGGTCAGGTTACAGAAGTCCTCGACTGACGCTCTGTGCTGAGGGGTCAAGTTGCCGCCACAGTTTTCCCATCAAGACAGGCCCTGTTCTCCTCCTCCTTGCCTTAGCAGGATCTTTCTGTATCTGTTTGTAGCAAGAGAAGCTCCCCACAAAGGTCTCCCTCTTAGCCCCAGCTGCCTGGAATCACTCACTCCTAGATCCGGCTGCCTTGAACTCACAAGATTACTCTTGCTCTGGCATTACCCAGAGTTGGGATAAAAGGATGATGCACCCACACCTGGCTATGCTCTTATTTTTAAAGAAGCTAGTAGAGGGTGCACAGGGCCTGATTCTGTCACTTTCTCATTTGTGGTATGACAGAAAGGAATGCCTTGAAATGGCTCTGGGTAGCAGGACAGAGGTACTGGTATCTTTGCATTTGAGTGTGCTCAGAAGACTACTACTGCCGCTCTAGTGGTCCAGAAGGGTTATTTTCATCTAAGAAACAGTATCATGGTTTTCCTCAGGCCTGTCCTGTTCCCTCAGATGACAACCGGGAGCTGGAGTCTCCTATACTTCTCATTGAGCGGCTGTAACCCAAGGCTCCTGGGATTTCTCCTTGGGTCTAATGATTTTCTAGACTGCCCACTAGAAGTCTGGGAAACAGCTTATTTACTGCTGGACTGAAGGCTTGAGTCTCCCCAAAATTCATGTGTTAAAATCCTACACTTCTTGGTGATGGTGTTAGGAAATGGAATTTGGGGGAACTGATTAGGTGATATGGGAAAAGATCCATAAACTGGGTTAGTGTCCATGTTACAAGACTCCAGGAACTTCCCTTATCCCTTCTACCACACAAGAACATGGCTAACCTGTGAACCAGGAAGTTGTCCCTCACCAGACACCAAATCTGACAGTTTTGATTTTGGATTTGAAGAACTATAAAAAAATGAAATTTTGGCTGGGCATGGTGGCATACACCTTTAATCCCAGCACTCTGGAGGCAGAGGCAGGCAGATCTCTGTGCGTTCAAGGCCAGCTTGGTCTACAGAGTGATTTCCAGACCAGCTGGGGCTGCAGGGAGACCCTGTCTCAAAAAATATTAAAAAAAAAAAAAGAAATTTTGTTATTCAGAAGCCAGCCAGTCTATGATAATTTTGTTATAACAGCCTAAATAGGTTAGACCCATACTAGTATTGGCTTAATAAACAACATATAAAAATACAAATGGACTGTGAGATGAGGAGGTATGCAGGTCATTTCATTAAGAGTCCCAAGAACCAAACTGGTGAGCTGCAGAACTGGAGTGTGCCACTCTTTTAGCACACAGATGCTTCCACCAACCTAGAAGTTCTCTGAACCTCAGTTATTTAGAGTTTTGTGGAGATCTCATGTCATGGGTTTGATTGAGCAAATCACTGGCCCTAGGTGATTTAATGCTGCCTCCAGCCACTCGCCCCTCCCCAGAGGTCTAAAAATGGGACTGAAAGTTCCAAACTGCAATCACATGCCTGGCTCTTCTGGTGACAAGTCCCATTCTAGAAGTATTTAGGTGCCTACCAAGAGTCACCTCATCAGCATAAACTCAGATCTGAATGTAAAGGGTTTGTCATGAACAGCAGAAGTTACCAGGAACAGTTTTGTGCCAGGACTGGAGAAGAGCAAATATAGTTGGCTCTGTAGCTACAGATCAACCATCCACTGACAGAAAATACTAAAAACAAAAAAATAAATTCTGTGTTGAAAATACACAGGTTCTCTTTTCATTATTCTCAAAATGGTGCATTACACAACATTTTCATGACATTTCGACTATATTTGGTATTCTAAGTAATTTAGAAGATATGTACAGGTTATATGCACTACTCTATTTATAAAAAGAACTTAAGGTAGAAGTGAAGGATTCCTCAAAGCAGTCTTCTGCAAGCATGGAGAGCTGACTATATATAGTTCTTTTGCTGTTGCTCTTTTTGGTTTGTTTTTGAAACAGAGTAGACAGTCCAGGCTGGCCTTGGACTTGCTAGAAGGCAGATGATGACTTTGAACTCCTGATCTTTCTGCCTCTACCTCCTAAGTACTACAATTCCAACAAGTACCGTAAAATCGGTCTCTTATGTAGTCTGTACACAACAATTAAATACATAATATTAATAATCATAGAGAAAAACTTCCTTTGATTTGAAAAGAAGAATCTGTTAGGTGTTTTATGAAGTGCATACACACTGCATACAAATTAAGGGAAGTTATTATTATTATTATTATTGTTATTATTATTATTTTGGCCTTTTTGAGACAGGGTCTCCCTTTAGTCCCAGCTAGTTTGGAGCTCACTATGTAGACCAGGCTGGCCTTGAACTCAAAGAGATCTGCCTGCCTCTACCTCTGCTTCCTGAGTGCTGGGATTAAAACTACCACGCCCAACATGGGAAGTAATTGTTAATGTTAATTTGGTTACTTGGGTCTGCCTGTCAGCAAGGAGGGCTATCTCAGAACTCTTTTGAGAATTAAATTTGGGTGTTGGAGAGTTGGCTGAGAAGTTATTTTATTTATTTTTTTGGGGGGGCTGTTTTCGAGACAGGGTCTCCTTGTAGCCCCAGCTGTCCTGGAACTCACTCTGTAGACCAGGCTGGTCTTGAACTCGAAAAGATCCGCCTGCCTCTGCCTCCCTAGCACTATGACTAAAGTCATGCACCACAACACCCAGCATGCTGAGCAGTTATTGCATTTAGCCTTGAACTGGCTAAGTAGCTGATGATCTTGAACTTCTGAGGATGACCTTGAACTTCGGGATCTTCCTGCTTCCATCTCCTGAAGTGTGTACCGGCATACTGGGACTGAACCCAGGGCTTTGTGCTTGCTTGGCAAGCTCCCTGCCAAGTGAACTACATTCTTATCCCTCTTTTCCTTTCCCTTAAGCCTCTGGTGTACTATTACAAACCTTGGGACATTGGTGATTCTATAGTCCCTGATTATTCATCCACATCTAATGTGTTGGAATGAGGAGTGATTGTCTATTAGACAACAGAATAATTCCTTAGCAACCCCTCCAAAATAACAAATGTTCATAAAAGAGTAATTTTGATAGTTTTGTTGAGACATAATTCACATACCATACAATTGACCCACCTAATGCATACAATTAGATGATTTCTGAAGAATGACATGATTTTTTTCTTTTTTTTTTTTTTTTTT
>VZQC01011880.1:1582248-1628442 GCA_009823505.1 Rhizomys pruinosus | reverse complement strand
CATAGTGCTTTCGATAAACAGACATAACAATAATGTTTCTCAGGCTTCCTTCATCTGGAGATTTGGTGTTAACATCCACAACTGCAGAGACATTTCGCCACTTGTTTTTCTGTGACTGTCGTTCTTTCACTTAGCATAATGGTTCGCGTTCATTCTCTTACCTGCAGTTTATATGATGTCATGTTTCTTTACCATTGAGTATACTCCATTTGTGTAGATGTACCACTTTTGTTCCACCCACTCATTGTTGAGGGGCATTTGGGTTGGACAAGCTCTCACTATTGTGAAGAGAGCTGCAATAGAGATGGATGTGCATGTATTTTGCGGTAGGATGACGTCTTGTTGGAGTATATACTCAGGAGTGCTATGGCTGGGTCAGGTGGTAGGCTCATTTTGAGTCTTCTAAGGGTTCTCCAAACTGCTTTCCATAATGGTTGTACAAGTTTACATTCCTCCAGCAGTGGATGAGTGTTCCCTTTCCCCACAAACTTTCTAGCATTTGATGTCTTTTGTGTTCTTATTTTACAGTATTTCCGAGTTAGATGATATTGAGAGTGGTTTAATTTGCCTTTCCTTAATTATTAATGTTGTTGAACACTTTTAAGATGTTTCATAGTCATCTTTACTTCCTCCACTGGTGAAGTCTCTGTTCAGCTCTTTACTCCATCTTTGAGTAGTCAGTAGTTTTCTTACTTTCTTGTTTTTTGAGTAGTCTATATATTCTTTTTTTAATTTATTTTTATTGCTGCTTTGTTGTATTTCATACATCATTCTCCAATTTCAGTTCAGGGCAAGTATCCCCTTCCCTTCCCCCCCCACCCCACCCCTACCATTCCAGATCGTTGCATTCTGCCGGTAAGTTTTCTTGCCCAACTCTTTCTCTCCATTTTTTTTTTGTTTTGTTTTCATTTTTTTTAACAATGGTGATAATTGTGAAGTACAAGATCTTCATGTTAAAACCAATTGCAAAGCAGTTGGCCCAAAAACACAGCTCATGGGGCCCACCATCCTGAAAGGGGGAGGCTTGTATGTTACAACTGTTGATCAAATAGGTGTCCAGTCTATATCTGTAGTTTCACCTTAACCCCAATCGAAGCCCTTACATTCTACCCGCCCCTTCTTCAGCAGATTGTTCCCTGGCTTAGAAAAGGGGCACAGGTGAGATGAGAAGAAAAAACTCTACTTTTTGGAGCTGATTGTCTTGGTCTCCGTCAGTTCTGGCTGTTTCCTACATGGTGCCGCTTGGTCCAGGCTTAACCTTCGATCCTATACGAAAGCACATGCAATTTAGATACAAGAGATTTCTTAATCCCCCCATAGAACTAAAGAGAAATAAGAGGATGATGAGGTCATCCTCAGCTGTAGATTGGAACCCGCTGTTATCAGAAGTGTTCTCTTGTTAAAATCAGTATTCACAATGCCTCTTCAATTGACTAATGGGATCCTAGATTGAACGTGTTGAAAAGGATTATTTCTATTCAGAACCAATATACTGTAAAGTCTCCATTAAGATGAGCCCTAAACAAATACTATCAATACAGGAGCTCTGATCACAGCAAGATTATTCTACCAAGGAGATGTTTGCCAGGGATCCAAGCCCCCAAAATGGTAAAGGCTCCTTGCCCTCCTCACTGGGATATCTGCAGGAAGAGAGGCGATACGGCCCTCCTGCTGTTGAACTGACTATACAAATGGAAAAGATGAATGGAGACCGCACTGCAAGTATTACAGATGGGTCTCTGGGATGCCAGAGAGTGTTACCAAGACCCTAAACCATAAAGCAATACTAGGTCTCCTTGAGTCACAGAAGACCTCCTCAGTCAGCCACCAGCTACACTCATTGCCGGAAATACTGTGCAGCAGTGGCAGCCATAGTGCTTATATCCCAAATTAACTGTGCTATTGCTTCTCTCCTTGGAGGAATAACCCACGGCTGATGTCACAAGATTACATTCTCTAATGGTTAGGAGAGTGTTATAAAACCACCGAGACCCTGCATACTGACCAGAAAAAAAATGAGATCATGAATTGACAGTACATCCACACATCTGTGTTATACCAAAGTAACCTACCATCACCAATTAGTACTGTTTAAAACCCATATATCTAATCGTGCTGTGCTTCATTAAGTAGGATCGAAAGGCCTATATATTATACTGTTTTAAATACCTACATAACTTCTAATGCATAGCTTCCTTGTAGGATCGATACAAAGGTTAAGCCTGGAGTAGTCTATATATTCTGATCTTAATCTCTGTCAGATGAATCCACTGCTGACGGATCTCCCACTCTGTGGGTTTTCTCTTCACTTCCTTGATTGTTTATTTCACTATACAGAAGCTTTTGGGTTTGATGAGGTCCCATTTGTCAGCTGTTTACCTTATTTCCTGTGCAGGTGCTGTCTAACTTAGAAAGTCTTTTCCTACACCTATGTCTTGTAGGTTGTTACCAACTTTTTCTTCTATCACCTTCAGAGTTTCAGGTTTTAGGCTGACATCTTTGAGCCACTTGGAGTTGATTTTTCTACAGGGTGACAGGTAGGAGTTTGATTTTGTTCTTCTACATGTGGTGATCCAGTTTTGCCAGCACCAATTGATGAAGAGGTTATCCTTCCTCCATTCAGTTTTTTTGCCTCTTTGTCAAATATGAGGTGGCTGAAATTGCATGAACACAAGTTTGGATCTTCAATTTTGTTCCATGGTCTGTTTTGTGCCAGGTGTCTTTATGACTATGGCCCTGTAATATAGCTTGAAGTCTGGTAGAGCAATTCTCCCTGGATTGCATTTTTCACTCAGGGTTGCTTTAGCTATTCGGGGACTTTTGTTTTTCCTATGAATTAAGATTTTTCCCAAGTTTGTGAAGAAACTCATGGGGATTTTAGGGATTGCGTTATCTGTTATATCAATTTGGGTAAAATGGAATTTTTCTTATTAATTTTTCCAATCCATGAGCATGGAGGATCTTTCCATCTTTGATGTCATTTTCAATCTCCTTTCTTCGGAGTTTAAATTTTTGTTGTTAGAGCTCTTTGGTATCTTTGGTTAGGTTTGTTCCCAGGTATTTTATTTTTTTGAGGCAATTGTGGTGGGAAGGTCTCTCTTATATTTTTTCTCAACTTGTTTATTGTTGTGTAAAGAAAGGCTACTGATTTTCCAGGTTAATTTTTATCCCCCACTTTACTGAAAAAATCTTAATCTATTTCTAGAAGTATTTTAGTGAAGTTTTAGCATCCCTTAGGGAAACTATCATATAATCATCTGCAAAAGGGTACTTAACTTCTTTTTTTGAATTAGTATCCTTTTAATTTTCTTCTCTTGTCCTATTGCCCTAGCAAGCATTTCACGCACTATGTTAAAGAGGAATGGTGATAAGGGGCAGCCTTGCCGGGTTCCAGTCTTTAAGGAAATGGTTCCAATTTTTCTCCATTTAGGATGATGTAGGGAGTGGTTTTGCTACATATGGCTTTGATCATGTTGAAAAATGTTCCCTTCAGTCTGATTTACTCTAGAACTTTAAACATGAAGGGATGCTGGATTTTGTCAAAGGCTTTTTCTGCATCAATTGAGATGGTCATGTGGTTTTTGTCTTTTTCAGTTCACTTATGTGTTTTATGAATCATTGATTTACGTATGTTGAAATATCCTCCATCTTCTGTATGAATCCAACTTGACATGATGGATTGATCTTTTTGATGGGTCTGTATGGTTTGCAAGTAATTTGTTGAGAATTTTTGCATCTATGTTCTTAAGGAGATGGGTCTGTAGCTTTCTTTTTTGGTTGTATCTTTGGCTGGTTTTGGTATTAGGTGATGCTGGCTTCATAGAAGGACCTTTGGGAGAATTCCCTCTGTTTGTATCTTTGAACAGATTTGAGTATAATTGTTGAAACCTTTATAATGTTTTATAGAATATTCTGTGAAACCATTTGGGCCCGGGCTTTTTTTAGTTGGAGGTTTTTTATTTTTTTTTTACATCTTCAGTTTCCTCAAGTATTATGGGTTTGTTTAATCTGTCAATCTCTTCTTGGTTTAAGCTTTGTTGGTTCCCGGAATTTCAGATATTCATCCTTTTCTTTAGGTTTTCAATTTTTGGATATAGGCTTTTGAAGTATTCCCATCTGGTTGTCTGGATCTTTTCTTTTGTCTGTTGTTGATGTTTCCCTATTCATCACAAATACTATTGATTTGTTGCTCTTTCTTTTTTATTAACTGGGCTAGTGGTTATGTTATTTTGTCTTCTTTTCAAAGAACCAGCTTTGATTCTGTTGATTCTTTATTTTTTCTTTGTTTTATTTCATTGATTCTTCTGACATTTTTGTGATTTCTTCCTTGTCTTTTGGGTTTAGGTCCATTTGGTTGTTGTCTCCCAAGTGTTTTAGCTGCAGTGTTAGATCTTTATTTTTCCTTTTGTTTTTTTTTTTGTGGATGTGGGCACTTAGGGCTATAAATTCCCTTCTCAAGACTGCTTTTAAAGTATCCCCAGTTTGTTGTTGATTGTTTTCGTTTAGTTCCATGAATACTTTTTTTAATTTAAAAAAATTTATTGAATTTTTGCAATTTCCATACAATATCATTTGATGATATTTAGATCACCTCCCTTATTTATACTCCCTTACTGTTCCCTGGACAATTTAATGCAATATATACATATACGAATAAATATATACATATACATATATGGCTTATATAATCTGATTTATGTTCCCTAAATGTCCTTCAGTGTGGGGTCCATTCCACTAGAGCCTTCCAAGAGTCCCAGCACTGAAAGAGTCACTCCCCTTCTATCAGCCCTCAGCTGCTGAAATGTTCCTTAGATTGGGTTGGATTTCTTCCTCATGTCTATGCTAGGATTTTGTCTAGTTTGACCTTGCATGGGACTTACGCATGCTGTCACCATTGCTGTAAGTTCAGGTGAGTGACTGATCAACTGTCTGGAAAAATGACAGTTTCCATGAATACTTTTATTTCACTCTTTATTTTTTCCCTGACCCATTCATTATTCTGGATGGTGTTGTTTAGTCTCCATGTGTTCTTGTAGCTAGTTGGGCTTATTCTGGTGTTCTATGTGAGCTTTATTGCAACTGTGGTCTGATAGAATGCATGGCATAATTTCAATCCTTGTATTTGTTGAGATTTCTTTTGTGCCCCAGGATGTGGTCGATTTTGGAGAATGTTCCATGAGGTGCTGAGTAGAAAGTATATTCTCTAGTGTTTGTGTGGAATATTCTGTAGATGTCTGTGAGGTCCATTTGGTGCATTGTATTATGCAGTTCGGATGTCTCTCATTTTTTTTTGTCCAGTTGATATATCCAAGGGGCTCAGTGGGGAGTTAAAGTCTCCCACTATTAGTGTGTTAGGATTAATCCTGTTTCTTGAGCTCCTGCAGAGTAGTGTTTATAAATTTATGTGCACCAGAGATTGGTGCATAGACTTTAGGATTGTGAGTCTATTCAGTTACTTGTTCCTTTGACAAGGATGTAATGGCCCTCTTTGTTCTCTTCTGATTAGTTTATTTGAAATATTAGTTCTGTTTTATTAGATTAGCCACTCCAGCTTGTTTCTTGGTACCATTGGCTTGGAATATTTTTTCCATCCTTTCACTCTAAGGTGGTATCTATCTTTGAGGGTGAGGTGGGTTTCCTATAGACAGCATATAGTAGGATTCTGTTTCCTAATCCATTCTCCCAGTCTATATCTTTTGATTGGGGAGTTTAGACCATTAGTAATTAAGGTTATAATTGAGAGATGTGATCTGCTTCCTTTCATCTTATTTTTGGTTTGCATTCTTGGTCTAGGTTTGTATTTTCTCTATTATACTTTTGTTCATCTCTCTCTTTAATTGCTTAGGGATAGTTGCTCCTTTCCTCTGTTCTTTGGATTGCTTCGAGGATTTTCTGAAGTGTTATTTACTTAGACATGTATTCTTTCATCTTCTTCATGTCCTGAAAGATTTTTCTTTCTCCTTCAACTCTAACTGACATTTTCCAGGATATGTAGTCTGGGTTGGCATCTAAAGTCATCATTTAGCACAGGGAATACTTTGGTCCATGTTCTTCTAGCTTTTTGTTTGGACTTAGGTGAACTGTGTTATGATGGATTTCCCCTCATATGTAACTTGTTGTTTTTTGTTTTTCTCTTGTGGCCTTCAGTATTTTGTCTTGTTTTGACCACTAGTGTTTTAAAAATTATGATGGCATGGGGAGTTTCTTTCTGGTCCTATTTGGTGTTCTATGTGCTTCTATGGGATTGTCTTTTTTCAGTTTGGGGAAATTTTATTCTATTATCCTGGTGAAGATCTGATCAATAGCGTTGTCTTGGGATTCTTCTCCTTCCTCTGTCCATATGTAGTGGAGGTTTTGTCTTTTATAGTTGTCCCACATTTCCTGATTGTTCCATTTTGTGGATTTTTTTTAAAATTTTTCAAATCTTTACTGAGCTTTCTAGTCTGTCCTTTTATCCTGCAGGTCTGATATCTTTTTTTCTGTTTCTTCCATTCTGCTTCTGAAGCTTTTTCCCATCCTTCCTGGTGGTTGCACGAATGTTCAATTTCCTTTTTCATTTCATCCTGTGATTTCTTTACATTTTCCACTTCCCTTTGGATCCTGGCATTCTCATCCTGTAGCTCATTGGTTCGTTGGTCATTTTCTTTTCTCATTTTGGCCTGGGATCTTTTCATCACCACTGCTCGCCTGTTAGGTCCTCGGCACCAGAGCTCCACCAGGTTGACGGGGGGGGGGGCTGCAGTGGGAGGGGTAAGTGGGGTTGGGTTGGGTTGCTACTTTGGCCCGAGCACTGGTAGGCCACCAAGTGTCAAGGCAGGTTCGCTTTGCCTCACTGGCAGCTCACTGACTCTGTGTGTATTTCCATAGTCAAAGCTGGGATTTCTGGGGGTGGGTGGCAAGCCCCCCCAAGGGTCAAGGCAGGTCTACCTTGCCTCACCAGCACTTCACTGAGTCCGTGCACCTGTCTGGAGTCCGGATCTTTTTTTTTTCAAGCCGTTTTTTATTGAAGCTCTGTGCATTTCATGTAAAATTTCAAATCAAATCTAGACCCATGTCCTCCTCCCTGCCTCCCCACCCCACAATAGTTCATGCATTTGGCCAAACATGTTTTTCATCTTTTTCTCAGTCTCTCTCAAAATTCTCAATGCAGAAGTTTACTGTTTTGAGCAGAAGTTCGCCGTTTGTCAGGTCTTTTTCCCAGTCTTTCTGTTGTTGTTGATGATGCTGTTCTTGTTGTTATTCCTTCCAATATGCATCACTCCAAAATATGCGAATATGCATGCCACATAATCATAGTTTTAGCATCTTTAGTTATGATATTTTTTTCTTTTTCAGCTGAAAGAGGTCATTTGGAAGGCTCCCACTTGGCAAGCCCAAACCACCTCAGTTCTGCCCTTGTGCTCCACATTTGGGATTTTCCCTTCCATGATGATGTTCAAGTAAGCACCACATTCTGTCTTGATTCCTGTACTGTTCTCATGATACACCCTGGTGTGCGTCCAACAATGGCAAGTCTATACTCTGAAGAGGGCAGAACCAGCCCCAGAGTAGTCAGTCCACCGTTGGATGTCTCACGCTAGTCCCCATCTGGCCCTGAATTTTGGAGGATTCTTGGAGGAGACATGAGTTTCAGTTCCATTTGGAATGTTGAAAAGCTGTGTGTCTCATGTCTTTGAAGGATGGCAAAAAGCAGTGGCCCGCACAGGGTAGCTGCACTTGCTTACTAAGAGCAGGCAAAACAACTGTCGCTTCTTTTTACTTTTTGTGTTTTCTACTAATATCTCAAGGTTTATTAACCTGATTACAATTTCTTAGCCTTATTGATTATTTTGTTATACTTTCCTTTGATGTTTAAAGCACACAGTTAACCCAGATTAACCAAGGTTTTTGTTTTCTCAAGTCACTTGGGGATTTGGTCCTCAAGGGTCACTCAGTTTGGTTTTTTTTTTTTTTTTGGGGGGGGAGTCCTTGCTCTTTTGGCTTTTCAATCACCAGTTCCTTCCCACTTTAGGACAAAAGTCAGGTCTTCGTAGACCAGGCTTCCTTTTTGACTATGAGCAGACTTTCTTCTTTATAGACTCGATGCTGGCTGAAGTCCCATTAGTGGATCTCCAAGACCTCCCTGAAGGAAAGCCTGGTGACTCCACATTTGCAGGACATTTTCAAGAGATGCTTCTCATGCATAGTCCCCTGGACTTGTTGACCTCTGAGGGCAAGAACAAGTTATCCCTAAGACCCTCAGCCAAATTGGTATAGGCATTAAGTATGGTCTTAAGCATCCAGAAAGGCTCTACAGTCTACACGGCTGATATTTTAACTAATGTGTAATATTTAGAGAAAGGTCAGGCAAAGCTCAAGCACCCTGGCTAAGAAAAACATTGAGAAGCACTCCTCATACAAATAAATATGGTGGAAATAATGTCATGGACAAACTAGTTTCCCTCATTCATTTTGATCTTTATGACTACTCTAAAAGATATAATACATACCTCCACCATATACCAAAAATTACTAACTCTGAAAATAATGGTTTGCTTAGTTCTAGAAACTGTTCTAAGGGATTTACAATATAAGAGCACAGTTTGTTTCAGATCACTAATATAACATTAATGTTGCTCAGTTTGCCTTTATGTCTAGGTAAATTGGCACTAACATCAGATGGAGATACATTCGTCAATTTGTTCTGGGATTGTTACTTCACTTAACATGATATCTTCTAGTTCATCCATTTACCTGCAAAGATCATGAGTTTCATCTTCTTTACCACTGCATAAATCTCCATGTGGAGTTGTACCACATTTTCTCTATCCACTCGTCAGTTGACGGGCACTTGGGTTGGTTCCAGCTCTTTGCAATTGTGAAGAGAGCTGCAGTAAACATGGTTGTGCATGTATCTCTGCGGTAAGACAAGTCTTGTGGGTATATACACAGGAGTTGTATGACTGGACCAGGTGGGTCAAGCTCATTCTGAGACTTCCAAGGGTTCTCCACACTGTTTTCAATAGTGGCTGTACAACTTTACATTCCCACCAGCAGTGGATGAGTGTTCTTCCTTTCCCCACAACCTCTTCCAGCACTTGGTATCATTTTGTTTTCTTGATCCTAGCCAATCTCATTGGAGTGAGATATTGTAAAGTGGTTTTTGTTTGCATTTCCTTGATTATAAGTGAAGTTGAACACTTTTTAAAATGTCTCTCCTTGCTAGGGATCTTTGCTTCTATCGTGTTGATAGGAGTCCAATTCCAGTGGTCAACATGAGAGCAAGGGCCTATACCTGCTGAGCTATATTGCAGCCCCAAATTCGTCATCTTCAGCAGACTGAAGACAAATGTTTGTAACACAAACATCCTTCTGTTTTCATTGTTTGTAGGTGCACATGGCACCTAAAACAATGAAATCAATATCAAGAATCAATCAATGTAGGTGGAGTTCAGAGGAAAACTTGAAAGTTGGAACTGTCCTTCTATTATGTGGATCCTGGGGAACAAACTCAGGTCCTGGGGCTTTGCAAGAAGCACCTGTACAGGGTGAGCCATCTCCATGGCCCTAATTCCACCACCTTTGAGACATAATACAGAAAACTATCTTAGAAACTAATTTTCACTATGTATGAATTTCATTGTTTGGGTGTGATAAGATTTTTCTCTAATAGTGTTTCTGTATACTTGATAATGCAGGAATCTGACAGTCAGGACCTGGAGAGAGAGGGCTCAGATTTTAATAGCCTTGGCTGTTCTAGCAGAGGACCTGGGTTCAATTCCTAGCATCCACATGGGCAAACCAACCACCCTAACTCGTGTTCAGGGAACCTGATATAGAGGCAATAAACTCATACACATTAAATGTCTTTAACAAAGCAAATTTGGCAGTCAAAGAACAAATTAAAAGTTCACTTCTGTCCTTCTACTCTGTGGACTCCTGGGGGAGCTCAGGGCATTAGGCTTGTCTGCAAGCATCTTTAGCCTAGCGTCAACTCCCCAGCCCTACCTGATCACACCAGGCTGAACCCACATAAGGAACAACAAAAACACTAGGGGGTTAAAGTTTTATTTACATATTTATAAAGTTATGGATTATCAATCTTTATGAGTCAGAGACCAAATTAACAAAACTATATCTGTTGCTAAAATGCAGGTTCAGGGTTGGAACTCAAATTTTCAGTCATGTTAAGAAGAGGCTTGACCAGGGCTGGAGAGATAGCCTAGCAGTTAAGAGCACCGACTGCTCTTGCAGAGGACCCGGGTTCATCCCCAAGCACACACAGGCGGCTAAGAACTCTGTACTCCAATCCATGGGACACTCTCTGTTCCAGGGGAATCTGAGTCCTCTTCTGACCTCCGTGCATTGCACAACATGGGTGCACAGACCTACATGCAGACAGTACACTCATACACATACAAAAATAAAAAATAAATAAAAAAGAAGAGGCTTGACCCAAAGTCCCAACTGAACTCCATAATCTCCATAATTACACCACCTTGCATAGAATTCTCTCTCTCTCTCTCTCTCTCTCTCTCTCTCTCTCTCTGTCTGTCCGTTTGGACCCTAGGGTTAATTCATGTCTCTAGGCCTTGGTTCTAGGGTGTGCAAAATATGAGCTATTTAATGTCCCATTTTCTATCACTTTAAATGCATACAACAAAATATGATTTTAAATCCCTTCTTCATTCGTCTGGAGAATTGACTGTGTAGTTAAGATTTCCTACTGCCTTTGCATGAGGATCTAAGTTCTGAAGTTATCACCCACTTTTGTCACCTTAGGACTGCCTACAGCTAGCTAATGCACCATAGAGTTCTAGTGCCTCTGGTCTCCTGTGCACCTGCACTCATTTACACAGACTAACACTACACCATAAGCATACACACAAATAAAACCCATCATGACACTTGCCACTGCAAAGATGTGGCATTTAGAGGAAAAGGTCATGGATTTCTTACTCTTCTTCTGCTATTTGGGTGCCCCAGCTTGAGCTCAGCACATCAGGCTTACCTCCAAGTACACCACAACCAATTTCCTAGCTCTGATTATAGCCAGTTGAATGCATACAACAGTAAATCTGGGTTTTACATGTTATTTATTATTACATGTATCTCTATGGGTCAGTGAACAATTATCAAGAATCAATTCCCTGTTTCCACAGTGTGGGTTCAAGGCTTGAACTCCAGTTGGAGGCAAGGTGACCAGATCCGTTACCATATTAGTCCTGTTTAGACGGGCTAATTTCACCACCTTGAATATATAGACTGCAAATACTTAAGCATTTTATTTAAATTTGTCTAACTTTATTACTCAGCGTTGTGTGTTGAGTGTTGTGTGTCGGTGTGTCGTGTGATGCGTGTGTGGTGCTGTTTTGTCTGTCTTGTTAGTGGTATCTGTGAAACGTGTTGTTGTGCTCATGCGTGCAGATACATGGTATCGCCGTAAGTGCCAGAGACACACATTTACAAAACGTCATGTTCTCTTATCATTCATTTAGAACCTGGCACTGAAACCAGGCCCCCAAACTGTGGGGCAATCATCTGTATCACTATGAATACATGCCGAGAATTCTCGACCTTTTACAATCCAAATAGTGGATGCTGCATACAAGAAAATTGTATTGTCTTGGAGTATCATAAGACCATTGTGCACAGTAATTGGACCGCCAGACTCGAGTTTTATATGACACATCCACAAGGATCGTCGTTAGAAATTTACGTTTAGATTTTGTTGTTTTCTTGGGAGGTGAACATACCATCATAGAGGAACTGCACGCATGTTGGCATCCAGGAGAGGAATAGTGTGGGCACATAAGTAGGTAGCATTGTAAATTCCAGCACTGGAATTATGATTATTCATTCTGGACTCATTGATTCCATTCAGTGAAAAAGTGCATGGTTAGAATAGGGAAGTCCTGGGTTAATCTTTCAGCACGTCGTACAGTACACAAAAAAAAGTATCAAGCTTTCTTCTTAATTTCAAGTAAATTTATAATGGTAAGAAAGTAATTTTTTCCTTGTAGCATGTATTCACTGAAAAATGAAATATCTTGATTGATGTCTTCTTTTTAAAACTTGAACCTGAAAATTAAAAAGGTTGGTACACTGAGGGATAACAGAATTTACACATGGGAATTCAAGTAAAATCTTTTTCTTAACTTCTAATACCCTTCCTATGTTGCTATTCCAAATGATTGATTCATTGAAGAAAATTTCAGCAAACATTAGTAACTGGAGCTCAAAAACTGATGTAATAAAGGAAAATCTGTCAATTTGATCATATATTTTCATATAGAATTATGTACATTAAGTTCTTATATGTATTTTTATTTGTGTGAATGACTGTTTTGCCTGCATGAATATTAAGTAAACCCATGTCATGCAATTTCTATGGAGGGAAGAAAAGGGCATCGTATCCCCTGAGCTGGATATATGGATGGCTGTTAGATATGATATTGGTGGTGGTAACCCCACTTGATTCAGTTGCAATGCAGTCAGTGCTCCTAACTGCTAAGCAATATCTCCTATCCCTTAGGAATAACTCAAATGAAGTGGTATAAAATCATCTCTCGCCAGGAAAACTTTCCCATGCAACAGAGGGTGATTAACAAGGAAGTCCACAACTGACCAAAATGTAGAATATAAGGGACTGGACAGTTTGTGTCCCTGGATGAGAATCAAGACTTACCCACCCAGGGCTTAGGGACCATTGTGGAAGAGTGGGCAGAAAGATTGTATGACTGGGGTGGTGGATGATCACAAGGAGAGAATTTCAGGCCTCTGGGAACCTGACCATATGTACTTATAGAAATAATGACAGCATGTGTAAGACCCATGCAACCTCAAATCAGTCAAAAGCCCATAACAGATGTGAGGAAATGGGAAAGAAACCAGAACCTTTCTTGAGTATCTATTGACAGCTGATCAGTGGTGGGGTGAGGGAGTTTGACTTCTTCAAAGGAGAGAAGCTAGATAGGCTGGCCAGGCTCCAGTGGATGAAGTAATACCAAGAGACATCTGGGAACACAAACTTCACTTGACAGGCTTTAATACATTTGACAAAATGCATTAAATCCAGTGGAGATGCATTAACCAACTAAAGTTTCTGGTGAAAGTTGAAAAAATTAATAGGTCCAGTTTAGAAAGTAATATAGACTTAATGTTGTATTTGGTTGCTGATGTTCATTAACAAAGGCATTTTGGAGAATTTTTTTGAAGATTCAAGTCAAGTATTTCAACCTGAGTAAGCTGCTCCATGCATCACATGCTCATAATTGTTCACTGAGGGTAGGGTAGGTGTCCTTTACCTTCAGACCGTGTCCAAAGAAGTGACATTTTATGCCTTCATGAAATTGCTCAAATCCAAGCCAAAAAGTAATATTTATAAATGTGTCAGGTGTATTATTCATTGTAGCAGTTGACTTAGTTTCAAGATACTAACTTACTTTTAATGAATTTTATAAATTAGCAGGGTAGATTTTCAGGTTTTATGTGAATTTTATATGGTAATAGGGTAGGTTTTCCTTACAAAGAGTAGGCTTTCTAAGAATCACATGTATATAGAAAAGGATGCATATGCTAAATTGATTTTAATTGTGATTTTTTCCTTAAAGATTATTTAATTTATTTATTTATTTATTTATTTATTTATTTATTTATTGGTCTTTTCGAGACAGGGTCTCCCATGACCCCAGCTGTTCCGGAACTCCCTCTGTAGACCGCGCTGCCTTGAACTCACAACATATTTAAATATTTTTTTGATTTTTTATTTATTTTATTTATTTTGTATGTGTATGAATGTACCGTCTGCATAGTAAGTTTGTGCACCCGTGTCGTGCAATGCCGCGGAGTCAGAAGAGGGTGTGCTGATTCCCCTGGAAACTGGAGTTCTACTGGAATTGGAGTTTCAGATGGTTCAGCCAATGTGGGTGCTGGGGATTCATACCATGGTCCTCTGTCAAGACGTCATCAGCTCTTAACCGCTGTGCATTCTCCAGCCCATAACTACACCTGTTTCAATAGAACATGTTCTACTTTAGGAGTTTGAGGTTTGAGGATCACTTGAGCCTAGAAGTATGTATGACCTGCATGGTAGAAATGGTCTTTTGGGGCTGGAGAGACGCCTAGCGGTTAAGAGCACGATGCTTTGCAGAGGACCGGTTCGATCTCCAGCACTCACAGGGTGGCTAAGACCGTCTGTAACTCCAATTTCCCGGAGAATCCGTTCCAGGGGCATCCAAGACCTCTTCTGACCTTGGGCATTGCCCAGAGATGCAAAAATTACATGCAGACAGTACATTCATACACATATGAAAATAAATAAAGGGTAATTTTATGTTTCATAGTAAATCAAATGATGCCAAACAAACCTATGGGGGGAGCCTTGGATGATTGTAGTTAGTGCTTTAGGGATGGATAAGAGATACATGGATGACAAAATATGAATTTAAACTATCTTTATTTATAGAAGCTAATTAGCAGTGATAGAAAGAAAAACATCGCTACAAGAATAAGAGCTGAATGTCAGGTACAAAGCAATATTTGCAGCTCACAGAGCTGTTCAGGTTTGATTTGGATGCTAACAGGAAGAAGGGTCTTGCATATGCACAAGTTATTGGTCAAAGATGTGAAAATTTAAACTAGAATTTGTACTCCAAGGACATGCCTTATGGGTGTCATTATAATTAAATCCTATTACTCAGAATCAAGCTTTTTCTCAAAAGAGTCACCAGAATAACAGATTAAAGAGAACTTTGACCATGTACAATCACAGGTTGCTTGGTTTCATGAAAGTAGATGCACAATTTCTTTATAATTTTAGCTGTTACACATATACTAGCAAATGAAACATTTCAGTCCTCCATTATCAGCTTTAGAATTTTGAAAAGTAATTTACAGTGTCTTTTTTAACTTTATTTTTAAACAGCAAAATTCGTTTTTAATTTCACTTTTTTCCTCAGTAAGTAGAAAAGTCTTGTACTCCAAGTTATCCAAACCCTAAAACAAGAAAGGGACCAGATATTGAAAAATAATAATTAGGATACAGAGTCAAAGCACTGTACATAAATGATGTACAAACATATTATTTCCTGTGAAACAGAGATGAACTAAAGTGTTAACAAAGTACAATGCATATTTCAGGCAATGCTTGCAATTTACACTTTCCTGAACTGAACAACTGCAAAACCAGTAGAATTCTGTAGACATAGGAACCACTTCTAATACAAATACGACAAAATAAGGAGTAAACCATTTAGACACACGACCCATATCTTTATTTATAAGAATGCAGTATCAGCTGGGCGTTGGTCGGCTCACATGATTTAATCCAGCACTGGCGGAGGCACGAGGCAGGTGGATCTTTGTGAGTTCAAGGCCAGCCTGGTCTCAGAGTGAGTTCCAGGACAGCTGGGGCTACAGGGAGACCCTGTCTCGAAAAGACAAAAAAAAGAATGCAGTCTGTTAAGATGTGCAACTTACCAGGAAAAACCTCTCAAAGACCAATCCGATTGCTTTCAGTCCCTGCTTTGTTTCATTTGTAGATAGCTGCAAAACCTCTCGTTGTTTCCGAATTTTTTCCTAAAAATGTGACAGAAAAATCATTGTTATAACAATTTGTTTTGATTTTTGCTATTGTTCAACATGCATGCTATGCAAACAGTTTATAGTTGATATTTCTCTAGGTCAAAATATTAATTTAAGTCGCCCCCCACAAAAGTGCCGGGCGTGGTGGCACACGCCTTTAATCCTAGCACTCAGGAGGCAGGTGGATCTTTGTGAGTTCAAGGCCAGCCTGGTCTACACAGTAAGTTCCAGGACAGCTTGGGGCTACGGGGAGACCCTGTCTTGAAAGGAGCAAAAAAAATTAATATAAAAATCTATATGAAAAATTGAAAGGACGGTTTGAAATTGATTATCTTAACCTTTTATTTTAATAGCCATTATGAGTAAATTATATACTTTGGAATTTATTCTTTTTTGACAATTTCAGTCATGAATCCTGTAGTTCCATTTTTCACCAATTTGCCATGCCTTCCAACTCTCGCAAACATCCACCCTCTCAGTTTAGAAACTTCTTTGATTATTATTGCTACAAAAAGAGATTTGCACTCATATACATGTATATACATATGCACAATAGACATAGAAAATCAAATGAGCTTAGTGGTGCTTGGAGGTAGAGTGTACACATGTTTAAGGCTGGTATATAATATGTGGGATTGGATAACCTATCAGACACAGGCGCTTCATCCATGAATGCTCTATACTATTGCTCTCTGAAAAAAAAAAAAACTGCATAAACAAACCACCAGGTGACATGCCAATTTGGAAGGGGGAAAATGGCGCAAGGATAAATGACGAACAACAGGCAATTAATTGATGTGGAAGGAGATTCAAACTTTGTATTTTTACATTAATATGCACTACAATCATCCTATCAGTCACAGTGTAGGGAAAATCAAATTGAGACAGTCTTGCTATTTTGCACTGCCAGGCCTAAAATTGATGACACGGCTGCCTCACTCTCCAGAGTGTTTGTGACCACAGGTGTGGAATATACCAGACAGTTAGTGGACTATATGCCAAACATGAAAAACTTCAGCTCAAGTAATCAGTCAAGGTTATGGCAACACATCCATCATCTGATTATTTAATGGCACCAAATACACAGAAACCATTCAGGGAAGGGTCAGTGTCCCATTACTCTACCTACCAGCCATCTAGAACTCTGAAAGGTATATTCTCAGTGTTCTCTTTGTTTCTTTTTTATTTTTTATTTATTATTGTATGTGTATGAGTGTACTGTCTGCATGTAAATAGGTGCACCGTGTCGGCAATGCTTGCCGCGGTCAGAAGGGTTGTCAGATTCCCCTGGACTGGAGTTAAAAATGGTTTAGCCAACATGTGGGGACTGAAACAACTATTTGTTATAATGTAAATCTCTTAACAGGCTGAGGAATCAACTCACCACTTACTCTCAGACTCTATTAAGACAGCAGGTCCCATACATGCCTTTCTGGAGAAAACTCAAGTAGTCATTTTTCACTAGAAAGTGTCATAAATAGAAGAAAATAATGCTTTTTATAATATGCAGCAATATATGTTAAGAAAAAACAAAAGAGCATTGGTATCCTTCATTTGTGGATGGTAGCACCAAGTACCTAGTTGTAAGGCAACGTGAGCAACGTTAATATTATATTCCTCTTTTTCTGAAAGCAACGTGCCTGTATAATGTGAATCCCCCTTAACAGACTCGAGAATTAACATCGGCTTATTTTCAGATATTTTTGTCATCTTGGTTGATGGGTGAGTAAAGGATATGTAGGCCTATATTTAGAGTCATAAAATTTAAAAGCCAAAAAAAAGTGTGAAGCCTGAAACATATGGGGCCATACATAAGCACGTTTATTTACAGAGGACATAATTTATAGTAATAGGTCCCCACAACACACTGCAACACACCTGTCAACACACAACACATAGACTATACAACCACATGAAATTATATGTATGTATATGATGGAGCAATACAAATTGGTTAATAGATCCTAGCACATACATAGCAGCTTACAAACAGCTCAGAATTACAGTTCCATGGGATCTGATGGCCTCTTCTGACCCCAGAGGTCATTGCACAACTCAGGTGTCCTTACATACATTCAGGTAATACATTCATAGACATAAAAGGAAATAAGAAATAAAATATTTTTAAAAAACGGTGGATCCAAAATTGCTTAAATGACCAAATGACGCGAGAAATATTGTAATAGAAAGGAGGGGTGTAGTTGCATGTATAGTGATACCTAGCCTATCCAATTCAGGACATTTTCAATTATTATTTATTTTTCATCAAAATTTTATTTGGCATTTTTGTTGTTTTTTTTTTATTGGGCATTTTAATAACTGCATACAACAAGGGATTCACATAAAATTTTAAACTTCAAATAGTATGTGACAAATTTTGCTTCCAGTTTCCTTTTAGTATCTGTAAGGAATGTGCACTGTCAAAAAGTTTTTCACAATTTAAGCAGGTATAATCATCAATACATGAAACAGTTTATGAAATAAGTAGTTTGACATCCCCAGGGGTAATCTTTGTAATTACAGTTGATGATGGGAAGAATTCATATAAAGAGCTAGATATGAACTCTTTTCTTTTTTAACTTTTTAATTTTATATTATTTATTATTTTTTTTTTTTTTTTTTTTTTTTGTTTGTTTTTTGGTTTGTGCACCCATGTCATCAATGCACGAGTTCAGAAAAGGGTCTCTGATTCCCCTGAACGGGAGTTCTCTGCCTGGAAGTGGGAGTTACAGACAGTTCTTACCACCATGAGGGTGCTGGGGAATCAAACCCGGCCTCTGCAGCAGAGCACTCAGTGCTCTTGAACCCGCTAGTCTAGCGCTCCAGCCCTGTATGAAATCTTTCAAGGACGTTGTCTCCTAATTTGGATACCACAGAGTTTGTTTGCCCCTGTAGTTCCAGCACCTGGGCAGTTACGGAGGATAATCTATAGTTGATAATCTACAGCCTAGGCTACATAATGAGACTTTTTCAAGAATAAATAAGCAATCATATAAAAGGAAATTATCTGTATGAAACCCCACATAACTGATAATTTATATATAGTTTACAAGCTTAGATCCTTTGAAACAGACTGGAAATCATTGTACTTTCAGTCCACTGATATCACACAGTCTAAAAGCATAATTTTTACTTTTCTCATCATGGAAAATGTTAAGGAAGATAATTTGTGATAAATCCATAATAGTTATAACAAATCTGTACATATGCATATGATCGTAATAAGCAGCAGAGAGATGACGAATAAATGGTTGGAGAAAAAGTGCGGGATGGTTGTGACCCCCTGTCGAAAAAATAGTAGTACCGGCAAAATCATACCCAGTCTCATACTGCTAAGCATATCCGTCAACACATATTCGTTGCAAACAAGTACCTTTAAAATGTACAGTGGCATGGAGTTCAGGGGCAACTCATCTGCCCAACCAGGCCAAGCCACTCATCGGGAGGAGGCCCGAGCACTAACCACGCTTTAGTTTTTCCCCCATACTGGTGAATGTGGAAGAGACAATTCAGAGCAAGTATGGCAGACACACCGTTTTATTACTCCCACCAAGGCAACTGTTTACTTGACGTCTGTGATTTCTGTGGCCACACCTAGGTTGAATATTTTTTTTATCTGTTTGGTCTGTTTCGCGCCACGGGTCCGCCAGTAGCCCCCGCTCCTGGCCCTCCCTCGTCGACCCGGCTTGTGGCCGGGACCGCCCCGAGCTCGGCCACCGCCCCTCCCTCCCGCCCCCGGGCGGGGCATGCCAGGCATGCCCACCACCATCCTGGGGATGGGGCTTATTTTACACCCCGCTCGTCCCCCCGATAGGCGGACTTGTCCCCCTCAGCTCCGCAGTTGCTCCCCACCCAGCTGCCCTCAGTTCTGGGTTACCACGCACACCCCCCCATTGTTTGGGGGCTGGAGCGCTTGGCCGAGAGGTTCAGAGCACCCACTGCTCTTGCAGACGGAACCCGGTTCGATCCCCAGCACCCACATGGTGCGGGAGAACCGTCTGTAACTCCAATTCCCGGAGAACTCCCGTTCCAGGGAATCACTATCCCTCTTCTCTGCCCTCCGCGGGCATTGCAGGACCACGGGTGTTTACACAAACTTCTACATGCAAACAGTACATCATACATATTACAACACAAAATTAAAAAATAAAAAGCAAATTGTTTGAAAGTAAGCATGGTATGTTAATAAATTGGCCATGAAACTAATATCCTTATTAGGACTCTTTGCATGATTTGGTAAAATAACGGTTACTAAAAAAAAAATACAAATTTTCTTGAAGGTTCAGCATATGTTAATCATGATCCAAGCCATTTCATAGGAATATATTCAAGTGTCGTCTGGGACAAGATCAAACAAATTATGGGCTCTTGATCAATGTGGTAGGAGTTGAAAGAAAAGGGATGCTACATGAATTTCTAGAACACAAGTTCATGGTTGTGCAGTTCAAATGAAAAAGTACAGGGAAATATTTATGCAATAATTAAAGTTCTCAGGGGCTGGAGAGGTGCTTAGAGTGTTAAGAGGCCGACTGCTCTTACAGAAGACCCGGGTTCAATCCCAGCACCCACATGGTGCTGAGAAACCGCTTTAACCTCAGTTTCAGGGGAATCGATGCCCTCTTCTGACCTCTGAGCATTGCACGACACGGTGCAACAAACCTGCATCAGACAGTTACATTCATTACACATAAAAAAAATAATAAAATAAAATTTAAAAAAAAATTTAAAAAAAAGAATGTAAATGTTCTCTTTCCAAAAAGAAATAAAGTAGTATTTAGCTGCTTCAGCCCAACTTTTAAATTTACTTTTAAAATTATGTTAATTTATTAGTGTGTGTGAGGTGTGCTTGTAAGTCAGCATGCACAGCCAGAATATCAGTATCTATGTGAAAGTGCAACTTTCTGGAATAGTTGCGTTCCTCAACTCTGTAGGGTCTGGAGATGAAACTAAGGTTCTAGAGCTTCAATGACAAGCACTTTTTCCCTCTGACCACCTTCCTGGCCACCAACATTTTATATTTTATACCTTGAGTAGCAACCGCCCTGTGCATAATTCCCACATTGAACTTCTACATCTTCATCAACCGGAATTAAGTGGTATTATTCCTCTTCCTCCTCCTTCTCCTCCTCCTTCTCCTCCTCTTCCTCCTCCTTCTTTTTTTTTTTTTTTTTTTTTTTTTTTTTTTCTTTCCTCTTCCTCTTCCTCGCTGCCTCCTCCTCCTCCTCCTCCTCCTCCTCCTCCTCCTCCTTGGCCTCCTTCCTGCTCAGCCTCATCCTACTCATTGACCCCCTCCTCTTTGGTCTTTACCTCTTTGGCCTCCTCCACTGCCTTGGCAACCTCCTTCTCCTCCAACTTGGTCTCCTCCTGTTCTTCCTCCTCCTTTTCCTGCTGTTCATCCTCCTCCTTCTCCTCCTCCTCCTCCTGTTCTTCCTCCTCCACCTGTTCCTCCTCCTCTGCCTGCTCCTCCTCTTCTCCCTCCTTCTGCTTCTCCTCCTGCTCCTCTTCCTTCTCTTCTTCCTCTTCCTCTTCATCCTCAGACTCTTCCTCATATTCCTCCTTGGCTTTCTCCTCCTCCTCCTTGGCCTACTCCTCTTTGGCCTCCGACTCCTCCTTCATGGCTGCCTCTTCCTTCATCTCCCTGGCCTTCACCTATTCTTCTTTCTTGACTTGTTCCTTCCCCCCATTCCTCCTCCTCCTCCTCCTTCTCCTCTTTGGACTCCTCCTTCTCTTTGGCCTCCTCCTCCTTGGCCACCTCCTCCATCTCCTTTGCCTCCCCCTGTTCTTTTTTACTTTTTTTTTCTTATGTGTATGAATGTAGTCTCTGCATATAGAATGGTGTACAAGTGCCGTGCAATGCTGCAGAAGGAGGTCAGAAGAGGGTGTCAGATTCCCCTGGAACTGGAATTAAAGATGGTTCTTAGCCTCCATGTGGGTGCTGAGAATCGAACCGGAATCCTCTGCAAGAGCGGTCAGTGCTTTTAACTCCTGAGCCATCTCTCCAGCCCCTTTTAAATAAAGATTTTACAGATTTTCTTTTTTTATTATTTATTATTTTTATGTATATGCGTGTATTGTCTACATGTGGGTTTGTGTACCCGTGTTGTGCAATGCCACAGAGGTCAGGAGAGGGCGTCGGATTTCCCTGGGACTGTAGTTAAAGACAGTTCTTAGCGGCCATGTGGGCGCTGGGAATCTAACCTTGGTCTGCTGTAAGAGCAGTCAGTGCTCTTAACTGCTGAGCCATCGCTCCATCCCCCTATTCTTCTTCCTCCCCCTGTTCTTACTCATCCTTTTCCTCCTCCTCTGCCTGTTCCTCCAACTCTGACTGTTCTTTATCTTCTTCCACTTCTCCATTCTCCTCCTCTTATTCCTCCTCTTTGGATCCCTCTTCTTTCTCCTTCTCTGTCCTCCTTCTCCTCCTCCTCCTCCTCCTCCTCCTCCTCCTCCTCCTCTATTTCCTCTTCCTCCACTTCCCTGTCCTTGGCATACTCCTCCTCAGCCTCCTGCTTGTTCTTGAACTCGTCCTCCTCCTCCTCCTTGGCTGCTTCCTCCTTGGCCTCTTCCTACACGTGCTCCTCACCCGACTCTTGGTGTTCTTCCTCCTCCTGCCTTTCTTGCTCCTCCTGTTCCTCCTCCTCCTCTTTGGCCTCTTTTTCCTCTTCCTTGGCCTCCTCCTTTTTCTTCTTCTTCCACCTCATCTTCCTGTTCTTCCTCCTCCTCCTCCTCCTGCTCCTCCTCCTCCTCCTGTTTCTCTTCTTGTGGCTTTTCATATTCCTTACAATGCTTTCCTACACTAAGAAGCATATTTAGTTTCTGATGTAAAACACAATAAATAGAAGAGGTCTCTCAAGCCACATGAATACAAAGGCTGTATATAAATATAGCATTTAAACATCCAACAATTCAAACAAATATATAACTATGGAATAAAATGTTCCCAGGTTTTTTAAATTTTTATTTTATTATTTATGTGTATGAATGTACTGTCTGCGTGTAGGTTTGTACACCCGTGTCATGCAATGCCGCGGAGGTCAGAAGAGGGTGTCGGATTCCCCTGGAACCAGAGTTCTCCTGGAATTGGAGTTACAGACGGTTCTCAGCCCCATGTGGGTGCTGGGGATTGAACCCGGTCCTCTGCAAGAGCGTCGCCTCTTAACCCTAGGCCATCCCTCCAGCCCCCCCCCCAGTTTTTTTTTTTTTTTTAAAAAATAATAAAAATAAAAACATAAATAAAAACAAAGAAAAAAAAAAAAAAATAAATAAAAAAAAAACGAAATAAATAATAAAAAAAAAAACAAAAAAATAGAAAAAAAAAAAATATAAAAAATTAAATAAACATAAAACAAAAAAAATTTTAAAAAATCAAAAAAAAAATAAAAAAAAAAAAATGATAATAAAAATAAAAAAAAAAAAACAAAAAAAAAAATAAAAAAAAAAAAAAAAAAAAAAAATAAAAAAAAAAAAAAAAAAAAAAAAAAAAAAAAAAAAAAAAATAAAAACAAACCACAATACCTTTAAACAATACGAACACAACACTCTCATAAACGACCAATACCCCTCACTACCCCAAGCCCCCACCTTAACCCCACCACAACAACCAAATAAACCAAGACATACACACCTCCCATAACATCACTCACTACAAACCTACAACACACGCAACCGGACACCCCACCTTTCCATACAAATTACATACCACTAAAACATAAACACAACCACCACACCACCAAACAAAACAACAAACTCAACCACCCTCCCCACCCACTCACCAACCAACAACACAAACCACAATAAAACTAAACAACAAAAACCTACAATAACCTCTCCCTCCCCCCCCTACTTCCTCCCAACCCCGTACCCCTCTGTCCCCCCCCACCGCCCAACCGCCCCACCACCTCCCCCCCCCCCCTCCCACCCCCCCCCCCCACCCCACTGCCTTCACCCCCCCCACCCCCCTCCCCCCCCTCACCTCCCTCCCTCCCCCCCCTCTCCCCCACCCCCCCCACCCCCCCCCCCCACCCCACCCCCAGACTGTCCGTCTGATGACCCCCGGCGACTCATGCCTGATGCTAGGCACATCATGGCACCGCGCGCCGCGCCTCGCTAGCCAGCCCCTGACGACCCGCGCCGCGCAGCAACCGCAACACAGAACGCCCCAGGCCACCCACTCAACCCACTACAGAAAGCCGCGCCAGCCAGCCCAAATCACCCCCCCCACCAGACCCCACCCCCCCTCGCCCGACCACCCTACCCACAGTCCCATCTCGTCTGATTACCGCACTAGCGCGTCTCTCTCCCCACCTCCCTCCCCCCCAACCCAAAACACCCACCAACCAAAAACCCACCACCCTTCCCACTCTATCTCCTCCCCCACTCCCCCTCTCCCCCACCCCTACCCAGGCAGACGGCCGGTCACGCGCAGCCCAGGCCCGCGCACGACCCGAACCCGCTGTCGCCGGCGGAGACGACCATTTAACAGTCAACACGGAAGCGCCTAAGCACTAGCACAAAACAAAACAAGAAAAAAAAAAACACAACCCAAAAAAAAAAGAAAAAGCAAAAAAAAGACAATATATAAAAATAAACAAAAACAACACCCCCCCCCAGCGCGCGTGAGAAGCAGAGCCGACCACCGGCCGATCCGCCCCCAGGACTAATCCCTGAAAGAACCCCTCATAGCGCACAAACAACCAAGACATAGCACCTCTAGCGCGAGCACCGATGTCGGCGACCTCCCGCCCTCACCAACCAATACCACTCAATACCAGGGCCAGGGCAAATCCACGTTGCGCACGCCCACACACCGTGTGTCGCCCTCAACCTGTCCTCCCAAGCTCAACTCGGGCAGTACTATTAATCTGGCTCTTACACGCTACCTGCGCCCCCCACCAAGACGCACTAACCTAAAACTCGAACCGTCTATTCGTTAACGCGTAGCCTGTCCCGCTACGCACAACCTCCATCACTCGAGGCCACCGACCCGCCTCCCCCAATATCCCACAATCTCATCACCACCCCCCCCAAATCAAAAAACATAACAACACTCACAATACCCCACCCCCTACCCCTAATCTCCATCCCTCCCCCACTCATCCCCCCAAACACCTCCCCCTTACCCACCCCACCCCCCTCCACCCCCCACCCTCCCACCCCCACCCCCCCCCCCCCCACCCCCACAACCCCCCCCACCACCCATACCTCAAATCCAACCCTTTCTCCACCACCCCCCCCCCCGTCTGCAGACAGAGGAACGCCACGCCATCGAATACCGCGGGAAGTGTGCCCCGACACCACACATAAAAACCAGCTAAACCCACCAAAAAACGACACGAGAGGCAGACGCAACCGCACGAGAAGTGCCATACAGCCCCTCCCACCCCCCCCCCCTCATCCCCCTCCCCCAGCCCATCCCCATATATCCCCCCTCCCCCCCCCCCTCCCCCAAAACCCCCCCCCTACCCCTACCCCCTTCCCCTCCCCCCTCCCCCCCATACCCCATCCCCCCGTCCCACCCCCACCCAGCCCCCCTTACTCACCCCCCATCTCCCCCCCCCCCTCCCCCCCCCCCCCCCACCCCCTCCCACCCCCCCCCACCCAACCCTCACCCACCTCCACCCCCCCTCCTCTCTTTCCCCCCCCTCCCTCTCACACCTCTCCACCGCCCCTACCCCTCCCATCCCCTCCTGCCCCCCCCCGCCGCCCCAACATTCTACCCCCCCCTCCCCCACACCCACTCCCTCCCCCCCACCCAAACCCCCCCCTCCCCCCCCCCACCCCATTCCTCCTCACTTAAAAGAAAAAAAAAGAAGAGAAAGAATAAAAAAAAAAAAATAATACCCCCCAAAAACAAAAAAAGCAAAAACCCGGACTCAAAATAACTAAAAAAAAACCAAAAAATAGAACCAAAAAACCAACAAAAACAAAACACAAACGCCGACAGTTAACGAAGACAAAGTAAAAGTAAAAAAAAATAAACGAAACAACCAATCCAACCCAACCACCCCACCACAAAAAAAAAAAAATACAATACAAAAACAAAAACAACCACCACAAAAAAAAAACAATAACAAAAAAACAAACTAGAAACAAATAAGACTACTAAAACCAAAAAAAAGAAAAATAAATAAAGAAATGTAATAAAATATTAATTAAAGATGATAAAAATGTAAGAAACTAAAAAAATATAAAAGAAAAAAAAAAAAAAAACTCCACCCAACCCCACGTCCCCCCCCGCTCCATCCCTCACACTAGCGACTCCAGACAAAACCACAAATACCACCCACCCCTTAACACCTCCCCATTCTCACCTTCCACCCCCCCCCCCCCCCCCCCACCACCACACCCCCCCCCCAACCCCCCCCACCCTACCCCCCCCTCCCCCCCCCCCCCCCCCCCCCTCCCCCCCTCACACACACACCACTCACATATACATATCACACTCCCCCTCACCACCCCACCACACCCCCCCCCCCCACCCTAACATACTCACACACCATCCCCCCCCCCCCGCCACCCCCGCCTCCCCCCCCCCTCCCCTCCCCACCGCCCACCACCCTCCCACACCCCCCTACCCCCCCCACCCCTCCACTCCCCACATCCCCTCCCACCCCTCCCATCCAACCACACCCCCCCCCCCCCCCATCCTCGCCTCCCCCCCCCCCACCTCCTCTACCCCCCTCCCCCCTCCACCGTCCCCCGTACATCCCCACCACCCCTCCTCACCATCCCCCTCCCTCCCCCCTCCACCCCCCCTCCCCTCTCCCCCTTTTTTTTTTTTTTGTCGCCCCCCCCCCCCCGCCTCTCCCCACACCCCCCCCCCCCCCCCCCCCCCCCCCTTCCCCCCTCCCCCCCTCACATCCCCCCCACCCCCCCCCCTCCTCCTCCCAACCCCCCCTCCGCCCNGCATAACTCCAGTTCCAGGGGAATCCGATATCCTCTTCTGACCTCCGCGGCATTGCATGACACGGGTGCACAAACCTACATGCAGACAGTACATTCATACATATACAAAATAAAATTAAAAAATAAAAAAGCAAATTGTTTGAAAGTAAGCATGGTATTTTAATAAATTGCAATGAAATAATATCCTTATTTAGGACTCTTTCAAATATTTTGTTAAAATAATCTTTTACATAAAAATAAAAATATACAATTTTCTTCGAAGTTCATGATATTTAACCATGATCCAAGACCATTTCTAGGAACATATATTCAAGTGTCTCTGGGACAAGATCAAACAAATTATGGGCTCTTGATCAATGTGGTAGGAGTTGAAAGAAAAGGGATGCTACATGAATTTCTAGAACACAAGTTCATGGTTGTGCAGTTCAAATGAAAAAGTACATGGCAATATTTATCAATAATTAAATGTTCTCGGGGCTGGAGAGATGGCTTAGCAGTTAAGAGTGCCGACTGCTCTTACAGAGGACCCGGGTTCAATCCCCAGCACCCACATGGTGGCTGAGAACCGTCTTTAGCTCCAGTTCCAGGGGAATCCGATGCCCTCTTCTGACCTCTGAGGCATTGCACGACACAGGTGCACAAACCTGCATGCAGACAGTACATTCATACACATAAAAAAATAAATAAATAAAATTTAAAAAAATTTAAAAAAGAATTAAATGTTCTTCTTTCAAAAGAAATAAAGTAGTAAGTACCATACCCAACATTTTATAACTTTAAAATTATGTTAATTTATTAGTGTGTGTGAGGTGTGCTTGTAAGTCAGCATGCACAGCCAGAATATCAGTATCTATGTGAAAGTGCAACTTTCTGGAATAGTTGCTTTCCTCAACTCTGTAGGGTCTGGAGATGAAACTAAGGTTCTAGAGCTTCAATGACAAGCACTTTTTCCCTCTGACCACCTTCCTGGCCACCAACATTTTATATTTTATACCTTGAGTAGCAACCGCCCTGTGCATAATTCCCACATTGAACTTCTACATCTTCATCAACCAGAATTAAGTGGTATTATTCCTCTTCCTCCTCCTTCTCCTCCTCCTTCTCCTCTTCCTCCTCTTCTTTCTCCACTATTTCTCCACCTCCTCCTCCTTGGTTTCCCCTCCTCCTCCTCCCTCCTCCTCCTCCTCCTCCTCCTTGGCCTCCTTCCTGCTCAGCCTCATCCTACTCATTGGCACCTTCCTCTTTGGCCTTTACCTTTTTGGCTTCCTTCACTACCTTGGCAGCCTCCAACTCCTCCAACTTGGTCTCCTCCTGTTCTTCCTCCTCCTTTTCCTGCTGTTCCTCCTCCTTCTCCTCCTCCTCCTCCTGTTCTTTCCTCCTCCACCTGTTCCTCCTCCTCTGCCTGCTCCTCTTTCTCCCTCCTTCTGCTCTCCTCCTGCCTCCTCTTCCTTCTCTTCCTCCTCTTCTCTTCTCTTCTTTTTTTCTTTGCTTTCTCCTCCTCCTCCTTGGCCTATCCTCTTTGGCCTCCATCTCCTCCTTCATGGCTGCCTCTTCCTTCATCTCCCTGGCCTTCACCTATTCTTCTTTCTTGACTTGTTCCTTCCCCCTCCTTCCTCCTCCTCCTCCTCCTCCTCCTCCTCCTCCTCCTCCTCCTCTTCCTTCTCCTCTTTGGACTCCTCCTCCTTGGCCACCTCCTCCATCTCCTTGGCCTCCCCCTGTTCTTTTTTTGTTTTTCTTTTCTTATGTGTATGAATGTAGTCTCTGCATGTAGGATGGTGTACCAGTGCCATGCAATGCTGCAGAAGGAAGTCAGAAGAGGGTGTCAGATTCCCCTGGAACTGGAATTAAAGATGGTTCTTAGCCTCCATGTGGGTACTGAGAATCGAACCGGAATCTCTGCAAGAGTAGTCAGTGATTTTTAACTCCTGAGCCAACTCTCCAGCCCCTTTTAAATAAAGCCTTTTACAGATTTTCTTTTTTATTATTTATTATTTTTATGTATATGCGTGTATTGTCTGCATGTGGGTTTGTGTACCCGTGTTGTGCAATGCCACAGAGGTCAGAAGAGGGCATCGGATTTCCCTGGGACTGTAGTTAAAGACAGTTCTTAGCTGCCATGTGGGTGCTGGGAATCGAACCTTGGTCCGCTGTAAGAGAAGTCAGTGCTCTTAACTGCTGAGCCATCTCTCCATCCCCCTATTCTTCTTCCTCCCCCTGTTCTTACTCATCCTTTTCCTCCTCCTCTGCCTGTTCCTCCTCCTCTGACTGTTCTTTATCTTCTTCCTCTTCTCCATTCTCCTCCTCTTATTCCTCTCTTTGGATCCTCTTCCTTCTCCTTCTCTGTCCTCCTTTCCTCCTCCTCCTCCTCCTCCTCTATTTTCTCTTCCTCCACTTCCCTGTCCTTGGCATACTCCTCCTCAGCCTCCTGCTGTCTTACTCGCTCTCCTCCTCCTTGGTCTCACTGTCTGCTCTTGCTCCTCTCACTCTGTCTGCTCTCTCCTCACCTCCTCTGTTCTGACTGTCTCCTCCTCCTTGCTGCTTCCTCCTTGGCCTCTTCCTACACGTGCTCCTCACCCGACTCTTGGTGTCTTGTCTTCTCCTCCTGTTCTCCTCTCTCTGCCTTCTTGCTCCTCCTGTTCCTCCTCCTCCTCTTTGGCCTCTTTTTCCTCTTCCTTGGCCTCCTCCTTTTTCTTCTTCTTCCACCTCATCTTCCTGTTCTTCTTCCTCCTCCGTTCTTCCTCCTCCTCCTCCTCCTCCTCCTCCTCCTCCTGTTTCTCCTCTTGTGGATTTTCATATTCCTTACAATGCTTTCCTACACTAAGAAGCATATTTAGTTTCTGATTTAAAACACAATAAATAGAAGAGGTCTCTCAAGCCACATGAATACAAAGGCTGTATATAAATATAGCATTTAAACATCCAACAATTCAAACAAATATATAACTATTGAATAAAATGTTCCCAGGTTTTTTAAAATTTTATTTTATTATTTATGTGTATGAATGTACTGTCTGCATGTAGGTTTGTACACCCGTGTCATGCAATGCCGTGGAGGTCAGAAGAGGGTGTCGGATTCCCCTGGAGCCAGAGTTCTCCTGGAATTGGAGTTACAGACGGTTCTCAGCCGCCATGTGGGTGCTGGGGATTGAACCCAGGTCCTCTGCAAGAGCGGTCGGCTCTTAACTGCTAGGCCATCCCTCCAGCCCCCCCCCCGTTTTTTTTTTATTAACAACAAAGCTAAGCAATATCAATTACCAGTGTCAAAAGAATGAGGACAAATCATGGTGGTTCAACATAGGTTACAACTGTGTACCTCTGCACTGGATGATTGGAATTTTGGACTCATTTCTGGCAGTTCTTGATAAGTATGCATTTCATTCTCAAATAAAATCTACATTGCTATCAAATAGATCATGAGCATGTGTGTAATCTGTCCCTTATAAGAAATCTTAGAAACTCAAATTCTATAGTGCAGGGGATGTACCTCAACATAAAGAGTATTTGGGTTCCATCTAGTGCCTCACCTTACCCTCATTATACCCTGGAATAACATAAAGTCTTGGTATTGGGCTAAAAGAAAAATCCTGCTCTCTGAAAGTCTCTCTTCCTCCCTTCCATTCTATTCCTCTCCTCCTTTCCACCTCCCACTCCCTCTCTTTCTCCATTTTCTCCCTCTCTCCAACATCCAAAGATCGCATATCAGCATGCACAAACTGTAGAGAACAATTAACTGGGGTCCTACATTCCTTTGTTTCTACTGCAATAGGGCCTTGACACAGCAAAAGTGCAGACGCGGTCCCCCAGCAGCTGCCTAGCCCTGCGTCACTGCCAAGGCCCAGCCTCCAAGCCCTCCCTGAAGCCCCAGCCTCCACTCACCTAATGCCCCTCCCTGCCTGCTCCAAGCTTCTCCTTGCCCCTAACACTCCCCTACCCAGAGCTCCTACTCAGACACCCAGCACTTCCTCCTCTGCCCATCCTGGGAGTCCTGAAGCCCCCCTCATTCCAAACCCATATCACCCACAGCCCCTCCCCAGCCAGCCAGACCCTCCAACCCCCAGCTCTTCCTCAGCTGTTCCTAGCCACGTAGCTGTGCTTGCTCCAGTTCTTCCCCTGCTCCCCAGATCCTCCTCTCCTCAGCCAATTGTTCCCCACACCTCCCCAGTTCCATCCTGCCCACTTTCCATACTTTCCCCTGGAACCCTACGTCCTCAGGGTCTCTGGTCCCTTCCCTGAGCCACTGGACACACCACTCCATCCACTCTCACCCTGGGTCCCTGCCCAGTTCTTCAGTTCACCTCAGCTCACTTCCAGCTCTCCCAGCATCCCTAGATTCTCCCCTGTCCACACGTTTATTCTGGCCCACAGCTCCTCCTTATCCACCAGCCTTCACTGCCCCCAAACATTTGCTCTGCTCTCCTGCTTGCCAGCTTTCCTCTCTGGCCCCGCCCCTTGTTATTTCATCATCTACTCTGCTCTGGACTTTCTCACCCGCCCCTCTCCCCAGGCCCTTGGTCCCTACCTCTTACCCACCCCCGGTTTCTACTGCCCCCAGCCTCTGGACTGCTCTCCTCCAACTCTGTTTGGTTCCCCATCCCAGTCTACCCTCAGCTGACACAGGCAGCAGTGACCTCCCAGGATCCCCCATTCCTCCAACCCCCTCAGCCCTATCAGCTGAAGCCCCTTACTCAGGGTGGTCCTTCCATTCCCTATAAGAGGCCCCTAGGAACCCCACAATGGAAGAGCAGCATCTCTGTGAAGAGCTGCCTGGGACCCGGGTACCATGAGAGGCTCCCTGTCCCCACCTACACCTAGAATACACCCCACCCCTGAACCCCCGCTTACAGGTCTCCCAAGGTTGAGCAACTTTACCTCTCCGGCCTCCTTCAGCCAGATCCTCAGTTCCCCAATGTGAAATCACTTTGTGGTTTCCAGGACGACACAGGCGTTCTCTAATGGACTCCTCACTGATTGGCTAAAGGGTGTGCTTGCTCCTGAGTTCACTGGTTGTTTGTGCCTATGCAGGCAAGGCAGGATGTGAGGGCTGGAATAGGTGCTGGGGCGGGAGGGAGGTTGGATACCCCAGTAGTCCCTTCTAACATATTTTCTTTCCACATTGATGTGTACAAAGGTATGCTTACTTAAGAGCAGGTTCATGAAGCAGCACATGTGTGGCAGAGGACAAGGCCTGCTGGGATCTCTTTGGGAGTTTTTGCAACAAACGAAGGGAAGTGGGAAAAGGGGAAACAGACAGGGAAAGACTGACCTCCTCCAGCAAGCGTTTTTATTAGACAGCAGACTTGACAGGGCCTTCCTCGTAGCCAAGGATCCTGAGAGTCGCCTCCCTTAAAGTTCAGGGCTTTTATATTTTTCTCCCTTCAAGGCTATAGAAGGGTTCTGGGGTTAAAGTTGTGTAATGTCTGAAAGGGTCTTACAGGGTGGGTTTCAGGATTGTCCAGTCATGCAGGTGTTGTGTGCAGGGAGCACTGCATGATAAGGTATGAGTCATATTAGGTGAGTTGGTCAGGTGGATTTCCAGGAAGGCAAGTGGCATTCATGACAGAAGCATTCTGGTCCTGATATTTTTTCATCGCCCATAACAAGCAGCAAGACTAAAGTAACACGGTAAATGCTCCCCACTAAAAAGTATTTAGACACAGAAGATCCACTACTTATATTAGGTAGTTTTCTGTTGCTTTGATTTAAAATAAAAAGACCAAGAGGCTCATGGAACTCAGTTTATTTTGGCTAAGAGTTCCTAAGAGACAAGAGCCCAGCATGGCCAGGAGGAACCGCAGCAAGCAGCAAGCATGGCAGGAGGATTCACATCTTCAACCTGCAGCACAGAACAGGGGAGGGAATTGAAAGTGGGCTGAGGTTGTGAACTCCCAAACATGCCTATATTAACAGGCTTCCTCTAGCAAGGCTCTCCTCCCTAAATGTTCCATGACCACCCAACAGTGCCACCTACAAGGGAGTGTGCAAGTATTTCATTTTCCATTCAAATCATCACTCTCTTGAATTTAACAGCCTATTGAAAGTACATTACCACCAGTGCTTTGAAGCTATTTTATACAAAACTACACACACAGGTCTACTTAGCAGAAGGGCCACAGCTCCAGTGAACAGGAGCGGAGCACAACTCTAGCTCTTAGGCGAGCACCGCCACTCCAGGTTAATGGTAAGTGAGCAGTGCTCCAGGTTCTGGGGAGGGGATAACAACTCAGCCTCCCTGGGTGGGACCTCAGGTTAATGATTGGGATCCAAGCTCCTGGAAGATGGGTGGGAACCACAGCTCCAGGTTTACAGGAGGGGATGAAAGCTCCATTCTTGGGGGAGACCACAACTCTGGGAGGGTACTACTCTGGGAGGGTACAACAGTTCCAGGTTCAAGGAATGGAACTACTACTCCAGCTCACAGAAGGGGAGCACAGCTCTGCCTCCCTGGAAGGCACCACAGTTTCAGCTAACAAGAGGGGAACTCTGCTCCAGGTTTATGGGAAAGAACCGCAGCTCCAGGTTCACAGAATGGGGTGAAAGTTCCAGTTCACAGGAGGGGACCACAGGTTCAGGTTGATGGGAAGGTACTCTAGCCCCAGCTCACAAGATGGGACACAGTGTGTTAGTGATGTGCTCTTGGGATTAATCTGTGCCTTGAAGTCCTGTAGAATTGTGTTTATAAAGCTTGGTGCACTTTGGGAAGATGTAGTTTGAATTAGGGGCTAGTTCTCAGCTAGCATTACTCAGGGCTCAAGGTGGAAGTCATGGGGTTCCTCTGACCCAGCTCCAAAAGGGAGCAACTTCTGGCCCAGGCACATGACACTACGTGAGGCTGCAGCATACAGGGGTGTGAGACTGGGGGCTGTGATTGGCTCTGGGAGATGATGTCATTTTGCTTAGAAAAAAAATGTCTCCCAGCATGCAATAAATTGAATTTTCCAGTACAATCATAACATGAAATTCATGAATCTGTTATTCTACGTGTATACAGGCCAAAGCAGGCCTGGATACGAGTGTCTGCGGGTACTGGGTTAGATGGGGATCAATCAGATTGCTAACCTGGTAAGCTAGCTTTGGGTTGCATGGAGACTAATCAGGTCACCATCCTGTGGAGTGGATTGTGAGTGAGTGTAGGCTGAAGATCGGCCATCGGCCATCAGCCTGAAATTCCTTTCTGTAGACCACCAGTTACGGGGCAGTTGGGATGGCATGGCCAGAAGTGAAACCTTCCGCTTCCAAGGCTAAGGACTTGGAATGGAAGTGCCTATCAGGTTGGGTTACGACAGTGACCAACTGACCTCTGTGTTGAAGGGTCAGGTCCATAGCAGTGACCACAGGTGGTGGTCACTGCTCCCCTTCCCTTACCAGGACTGCACTGTACCTGCTCATAGCAAGAGAAGCCTGCTACAGTGCACCAGAGTTTGTTGTGTATATTTTCATGATTGTAATATCTTCTTGATTAATTGTTCATTTGATAAGAATCAAGTGACCCTCCTCACTTCTGATTAGTTTTATTTCAAAGTCTATTTTGTCTGATATTAGAATAGCAACTCCTGCTTGCTTCTTAGTGTTGTTCACTTGGAAAATTTTTTCCACACTTTAACTTTAAGAGATTGCCTTCCCTTGAAGGTGAGATGTGTATCTTGCAGACCACACAAAGGTGGACTTTGTCAATCCATTCTACTAGTTTATGCCTCTTGATTGCAGAGTCCAATACATTGATATTAAAAGTTATTATTGGGCTGGAGAGATGGCCTAGTGGTTAAGAGCACTGACTGCTCTTGCAGAGGACCCAGGTTCGACCCCCAGCACCCACATGGCAGCTGAGAACCATCTGTTTTTTCAGGAGAACTCCTGTTCCAGGGGAATCCGACACCCTCTTCTGACCTCCACGGCAATGTACGACACAGGTGCACAAACCTACATGCAGACAGTACATTCATACACATAAATAAATTAATTAATTAAAAAATAAATAAAAGTTATTATTGAGTGATGTATATTGCTTCACATCCTTTTACTTTCTGATTGCATTCTTGTTCTAATTTTGTATTTCCAAATTTATACCTTCATTAACTATTTTCTCTTGGGGCTTGGGTATAGTTTTTCCTTCTGCACTTTGTATTGCCTCAGATATTACCTGATGTCCTGGTTTTCTGAATATTAATTCTTTAAGCCTATTTATGCCATCAAAGATTTTCCTTTTTCTTTCAACTATAATAGACGTTTTGCTGGGTAAAGTATTCTAATTTGTCATCTATAGTCATTTGGAACTGGGAATACATTGGTCAGGCTCTTCTGGCTTTCCTCGCTTGCACTGAAATGTCAGCTGTAATTCTGTTGGGTTTTACCTTATATGTGACTTGTTTTTCTTTTGGAGCTTTCAGGATTCTCTCTATGCATTTCACACCTAGTGTTTTTACCATGATATGTTGTGGGGGATTTTTCTTCTGGCTTTTTCTATTTGGTGTTCTACGAGCATTATGTATTTATATAGTCATGTTTTTCTTCAGTCTGGGGAAATTTTCTTCTAGGATCCTGTGAAAGATCTGGACAATACCATTATCCTGAGATTATTCTCCTTCCTCTATACCTATGATGCATAGGTTTGGTCTTTTCCGGATGTCCTTCATTTCCAGATTACTCCTTTCCTTTAATTTTTTAAAAAAAAATTCATAGTAGTTTCTTAAACAGTCCAATTTTTCCACTTTAACTTCCAGTCTTGATATTCTATTTTCTACTTCATTCATTCTGTTAATGAGGCTTTCTCCAACCCATCTGAGATGGCTTATTTAGTGTTCCATTTTGTTTTTCATTTAACCATGAGTTTTCTTCAGTATTTCTCTCTCTTTTGTGAACTCAGTCTGAAGTTAATCATTATCTTCTTTTAGCCCTATCTTCTTTTACTTCTTTGATTGGTTTGCTTGCAGCTTCTTTACACTCCATAAAGTCTTTGAGCCTGTCTTCTGATAGTTCTTTTAAATTCAGTGTCTTGGATTAGGTCTACGGGTTCCTCCTTCGAGCCCTGTTCTAGAGGACTGGTGGTATTCAGTGTGGACATAGTTTTTGTGTTTTGCTGTTATTGATTTTTTATTGTGATTTTGGCTTCTGGATTGTTTTTGTTGTTTTGATTCTGGTATGAAGCTCCAGAGTTTCTTTGTTGAATTGAGCACAGACTTTGCTTGTATTCTTCGGGTGCCTTTGTTGTATTCTTATTAGGTATGAAAGGCTGCATGGTCTGGGCTTCAGGTTCTCACTTCTGATTTTGTACTGAAAGTTCTTGCTAATTCTTGCTCAGCTAGTCAAAAGCTCCCGCAGAAGGCCGAACAGGAATCAATCAGGCAGGTTTGGACCCTCGAGGGACCAGAAAATGTCAAGCCATGGAAGGGGCTGAATGTTGCCAAGCTAGGGGTTAGAGAGTCTGGAATGCCCCAGGGAAAGTGCAGTTTGGGTCTGTCACCACCTACAGGAGGTCAGCCTCATAGACTCATCGGAAGAGTGGAACCCACACAACCACAGCACCATGTGGGGTCTGCCTACCAGCTTTCCAGGGTTGGTTGCAAAGTCTGAGCCTGGGTCTGGGTCAGGGAAGCCTAGCCTCCAAAGTCTTTAAAAATAATCCAAAGTATCTTAACTGTCAGCTACTGTTAAATATAAAAGCAACTTAAATACATGAATATAATACTTTGCCTCCCAAGGCTCAGGGACCATTGTGTCAAGGCTGCCATAAAGATTTTAAAAGATAGAGGTGGTGGATAGACAGAAGGAAACTGAGTTTTTCACAAATCTGGGAAGTTCCTTTTATGGACTCACAGCAATATTGACAGCACACATGAGTTTCATGCAAGCTAAGGCCAAATAAAGTTCTGGCACTGATGTGAGAAAGTGGTTTGGAAAACCAAACTGTCCTTGAAAATTTAGTGCATCCGATGGCCGATTGCAGGGTATGTATGAGCCAATCTTGTTTAAAGTCGAGCCACTCGGTTATGTTGACCAGGTTCCTGTGAATATACCCACACCAAAGGGCAATTGGGCACACTAAATTGACCCTCAAAGCCCTTTCAATGTATATATGAAATTTAGTGGGGGGAAGTAAATTGTGTGCAAATAGGGGAGGTATCTAAATAGGATAAAAAGACATTTTAAGAGATTCATAGACATTAGATAAAAATCTTCTCAGAAACATATTGGCAAAGAAAATCAAGTCCACACTTTTCCAAACACTCATCCTGTCTCTTTGGTAATAACCCCCCCCCTTGAAACACACACGAATGGACTCTTGAGTCACATGTTTGTTCAACACTGGTGCCACCAAGGAGTGTATTTCATTCAATGTCATAAATTTCTACTTTCAGTACAATTACACATTGCCTCACTGAAGACACTGTTAGTGAAGAAACCTACCTGCACATGCCACCATAGCACTCCACAAAGACACCCCCTGAGTAAAAAGTGTGCATGCTGAACATGGGAAAGGTAAAGTTAACTTGAAATAGAAGCATATTTTCTTTAGTTCCTATTGGTATTCTTTGTTATAAAGGTTGCATAGAAGGCAATTTGAATAAAAAAGAGTTATAGTACAATTGTGTGTTGTATCCTTGCATATACATGTTTGCATGTATGTGAAACCAAGGGAGCTTGGGTTTGTGTGCTTGTGTAAGCATGTGCTTGTAGTGACCATAGGTTGACTTTAGGTGTTTTTCTCTCTCTCTCTCTCTCTCTCTCTCTCTCTCTCTCTCTCTCTCTCTCCCTTTCCATCTGTGTCTTTCTCTCTCTTTCACCCACAACTCACATATTCTGCTATTCTAACTACCCAGCCTTTCCAAGGATCCCCTATCTCTATGTCTAAATTACAGTGATTATAGGCAGGATTCCACACTAGGCTTGATGCCCATCTGGCTTCTAAATGGATGCTGGAGATTCAAACTCAGGGTCTAACCATTGTGAGGCAAAAGCTTTATACACTGAGACACCTCCACATAGAGTTACCCAAATGTAAGTTTTTCTTATTTTAAATTTATGTTGAATCTATTTCACATTCATTCAGTCAAATATATCCTGAGTTTTCCTGTGGTGGGGGGGATACAGTTAAAACTGTAAGTATTAAGGTTAACTAGTGAAAATCTAGAGACAGGCACAAACTCTGCCCCGTCATCACTGGGAGGACTGAGAGCTTGAGGACAGTCCGTGCAATACAGAATGATGTTCTCTTTAGAAAAATAAATGCAAATGAGGACATGTATAAATAAGAAGACTACAGGGTCTTCTCCACAATCATAATTTAGGTGAATGTGAACAGTAATTTTATCAAACATGAGATTACCATCTACTGAAGACAAGGAGTCAATGTGTCATAAATTTACTAAAAGAAAAATGATCTATACTATGATTAATTATTTTAAGTGATAAAAAAGCATGAACACATCTTTACCTTTGTTTAGTGAGTCAGGGTCTCAGTATATTGGCTAAGCCACCCTTCAGCTATCCATCCACATGTCTCAGTCTCTCTGATACTTAAGATGAATACAAGTGCTAGAATAACCAGGGACATAGCTTAAATTTAAAATCTTACCTAATCATTCTTCAATGCAACCAGTACTATGTTAAGTGCTATAAAGAGTATCAAAAATATAACATGTGTCTGGAGAAGTGGCTCATGGCTAATACTACTGTCTATTATTTCAGTGTACCCATGTTAGCTTCCCAGCACAGACTTGGTAGCTAACAACTGACTCTAATTCCAGTACTGGGAAATCTGACCCCTTCTTCCGTCCTTGTGGGCATCAAACAACACTGGTGCACTTATATGCATGCAAGCAGCACACACACACACACACACACACACACACAGACACATGCTCAGAAAATAAAAATAATGAAGTATTATAAAAAGGATAACACTTCTCATGAGAATTATTATTTAAAGAAACATAAGGCAAAAACTTGATACTGGGAATGAAAACGTAAATCCCTGGAAGTATGAAGCAGAAAGTGGGAAAGCTTCTACATTTCTTGGCAAACAAATCAAACTGCATTGCACTGAATGAGAAGGAATTAAATATATTTTATGTGAGGACTAGATGAAAAATCTGGAAGTACACAGTTGATTCACAGACATCAGCTGTGTAGAGATGTGTGATAGATGGATAACTGTAAGAAATGAAGCTTCCAAAGAGATTCCTCTCATGGGAGATATTCAGAACATAGTATGGGAAGAAACAAACATGCAAGGAGTGCAGGAAGATCCAGTTTGAATTGGGGGCTAATTCTCATCTAGTACCCCTCAGGGCACCATGTGGGTGGGAGTCAGGGGACTTCTCTGACTCTGCCCCAAGAAGGAGCAGACAACACGGCCTAGGTGCATGATGCTTGGTGGGGCAGCAGTGTGCAGGGGCACAGAATTGGAGGGGGGGTCTATGGTTTTTTTCTGGGAGCTGATGTCGTTTTGCTTATAAAAGTAGGCTCTATCAGGCAATAAATTGAATTCTCCATTACCATCATTACAGAATTCCCAGCCGTCATTTTTTGCAAACACACAGGCTGAAGCAGACCTGTATTTTGTTCAGGTGACCATTGGGTTGGACAGCAGTCCTTAGACCACCAATCTGGATAGCTGGTGTGGTGAAGTGAATTGTGAGTGGACATAGGCTGAAGATACGCCATCAGCCATGAGCCTGAAGTTACTGTCCAGGGGCCAGCAGTCTCTGGGCAGGTGGAAAAATCACGGCCAAGAGTGGGAAACATTATGTTGTCCCCGGCTAAGGACCTGAGTGGGAAGTACCTCTCAGGTCAGGTTACAAAAGGAACTGCCTGACCTCTGCACCGAGAGGTTACTTCCCTACAGTGCAATAGGTGGGTACTCTGCTCCCCTTCCTTTAGCAGGGCCACGTTGTACCTGCTCGTGGCAAAGGAAGCTCCCTTCAAAGGAGAAAGTGATATTTTAGAAATATGCATGGCAGACCTATGAAGGATGAACTGAAGAATAGAGAGAATAGTGAGATTTCTCACAGTAGTACCAGCTAGAGGGATGGATCAGCAGTCCTTTGCACAGGCTGCTCTTGCAGATGAGCCAGGATCAATTCCTAGCACCATATTGTGCCTAACAACCATCCTTTTTTTTAATTGATGCTTTGTGTATTTCATACATCATTTTCCAATTCAGTTCAGGCATATTTCCCCTTCTCTTCCCCCCACCCCACCCCACCCCATCCCAGACCATGCATTCTGCCATAACTGTCCTGCATCTTTCTCTCAGGGTTTTTTTTTTTTTTTTCATTTTTTTTCACAATTTTTTATATTTATTTATTCTATTTTTAAGGGATTCTACAATATAATGACACAGTTGTTTGCAGATAACATTGATGTTAGTATGTCATACAATTAGGTAACTGGTGCATTTTGCAAGTATCTATGTCCAAATTTTGAACAACCCAAGGTTCCCATAGTCCAGTTGGAGAAGTTTGTATGCACAGGCATGTTGATCAGTTAGGAGTCCAGACTATATTCCTGTAGTCTCACGATTCACCCTTATCTCTCTGTAGCCCTAACAATTTACCACACCTCCTCTTCAGCAGTTTGTTCCCTGGGATTTGGGAAAGGGGCACAAGTGGGTGAGAAGAAAACAGTCTAATTTTTTGGAGTTGTCATTTTGGACTCCAGTTTCTAACAACCATCTTTAATTCCAGTTACAGAGGTTTCCGAACCTGTAGTAGACACTATGCTGAGAATTACGCATGCGCAGAGCAGAGGAGGTTAGGGTGAGAGACGAGCTCTGCTCTGCTCGTGTGTAATTCTCAGCATACTGCCTACTACACATACCTTCTTCGAAGGCATCATATGACACAGGTGCACTGACACACATGCAGACAATACATGAATAAACATAAAAGTGATAAATAAAATATAAAAATCTTCTCACAGTATAAATAAAGATTATGAGAATGTGAAACAAGAGATAAAAGCAAAAGTTATTAATGAAATAATGCAGTACTACGGAAATAAAAGTTGTAGAATTCTAGAAGTTTAGAATTCCCAAATGAAAACAAAGATCACAGAGTAAAAACAAAAGTTTCATTTGCCAAGTAGTGCAGGTCTTTTATCCAAGCACTCAGGATGCAGGCAGATCAGGCAGACTGATCTCTGTGAGTTCCATGACAGCAAGGGGGAGCCAGGGATGCTTCATGTCTCAAAAAACTTGTACTGAAATTCTTACACCAAGAATAATGTTTCTTGATATTATTTAGAAAACACATTTAGTTGAGTGGGTAGAGGTCCTGGGTTTGGGGTCAGGCTCACACCCCATAGTCTGGTCCTGTGCCAGGGGTCAAGAGCAGCCCGCCACTGCTCCAGGCAGGTAAAAATGTAGGGCATTGACCCACGGGTGATGGACAATTGATTTGCTGAGTTGTGGCAGAGGGGCCAGTGGCTGGCAGACCTAGATTGGACCCCTAAGCCGTGCCAGAGCATGGCTGCCTGGCTGGGTGCCCCCCCCCCAGTAGTCAGAAGTGGGTAGAGGTCCTGGGTTTGGGGTCAGGCTCACACCCCATAGTCTGGTCCTGCACCAGGGGTCAGAAGCAGCCCACCACTGCTCCAGGCAGGTACTGGGGCATGGGCTAAGTCAGGAATACACCCCGCCCCCTAACCCCCCACCCCCCCAACAACTGGAATTATGGAGAGAGTATCCAGTGGATTAAGAGAACATTCAGAACAGGAAAGGAAGAGACTTCCAGTATCCAATATATAAACAAAAGTGAAAGCCTGAAACCTAGACAAGTCAAAACTCCATAAACAAGGAGGAGGGAAGAAAGAAAAAAAAAAAAAGATTGGAAGGAGGCAAGCAAAAATAAAACAAGCTTTCAGCCTTCAACACACTGAAAAGGCATTTGGATTGGAATCACAAAGAGGAAACCCACAAGACAGGGAACAAAAGAGACAACATGGAAAGGCAGGATAATTCCCCCAAGCTCTACCAACCCGGTAGGAGAAGCTACAATGATCCCCTGGAGGTGACCCCAAAACAGATTAGAGGAATAATTGCAGACTATGAGAGAAATTAAAGAACATAAGAAGAATTCAGAGAAGTAAAGAGAAGAATGAAAAACTCAAAAAAGAGAACGAAACTAGGAAGAATCAGAGAGTACGGGAAAACTCAAAAAGACCTAGAGGGATACAATGACAAACAAAGGAACATCAGAAGAAGTAAGAGAGAGAATGAAAACTCAAAAGGACCTAGAGGATACAATGAAAACTTAAAATAAAATAAAAAAAAAAAAACAAGAGAGGAAAAAAACAAACACCTTAAGAAGTAGAAACACTGAAAAAGGAAGCCAACCAAGAAGTAAGGAGCACCAAGAAGAGATAGAGAAACTCATAAAAGGGAATGGAATATTAAAGAAATCACAGGTGAATGAAAACAGGAATTAAACCTCCTCCAACCAGGAAAAGGAAAGGAAAGCCTCGATAGTGGAGCAGAAAAGAATTCGTCTGGAAGATCCACAAGCAACTAAAACTCAATAAAGATTATGAAAAATTTAACAAGTGCCCAAAACTGGACCCGGATTGGGACACTATGAAAAGATCAAACTCCGCATCATAGGAATAGAGGAAGGAGAAGAATCTCAGAGAAATATATGACACAGATCTTCAACAGAATAATAGATGAAAACTCCCCAAACTAAACGTAGACAAACCCACAATACAGAAGCACAAGGACTCCAAAAAGACAAGATCAGAAAAGAAACTCCCACGCCACATCATAGTCAAAAGCAAGATGCCCAAAACAAAGATAAATTCTAAAGGCCAACAAAAGAAAACAAGTCACATACAAAGGGAAACCCACAGAATTACAACTGACTTTCCAGCAAACCATGAAAGCAAGAAAAACATGGAGCAAAGCATTCCCAGTGTTAAAGGACTATGGATGCCAACCCAGAATACTTTACCCACAAGTCAATTACATTGAAGGAAGAGAAGATCTTCCAAGACATAAACAGATGATAGAATACATGTCGGAAAACCAACTCTCCAGAAAAGGCTTGAAGCAATTCAAAAGGGCAGAAAGAGGAAGCACTATCCTCAAGCACCTAGGAAAGAAACTAATAATAATATAAACATATAGAGTAGAATCAGAGATTAAAAGTCCAAATGGATAATAAGGTGAAAGGAAACAACACCCATCTTTCAATATAACCTTAAATATTAATGGGCTAAACTCCCCAATCAAAAGCATAGACTGGGAGATGGATTAGAAAACAAAATCCATCTATATGCTGTCTGCAAGAAACCCATCTCAATTTCAAGACAGGACCACCAACTTAAGGTGAAGGGATGAAGAAAAAACATTCCAAACAATGGTACCAAAAGAAGCAGTGTCCTTCTAATATCAGAGCAAAAAGACTTCAACAGAAAAGAATTCAAAAGAGACAAAGAGGACCATTTTTTATATCTTCATGAAACACATTAAAAAGTGTTCAAATCATTAATAATTAAGGAAATGAAATAAAACCACCTAGATATCATCTACTCGCATAATACTGGCTAATCAGAAAACAAAAGACCATGCTAGAAAGGCTGTGGGGAAAGGGGAAACTACCACTGCTGGAGGGAATGTAAACTTGTACAACCACTATGTAAAGCAGTGTGGAGAACCTTAAAGATCAAAATGAGCCTACACCTGACCCAGCCATACCATCCTGAGTATATCGCACAAGACTCATCCTACTCACAGATACATGCACATCATGTTATTAGCTCCTCTTCACAATAGGAAGACTGGAACCAACCCAAATGCCCTCAAAAATGAGTTGAGTGACAAAAAGATGTGGTACATCGACAATGGCAGTACTACTCAAGGTATAATGAGTAACGCATGACATCATAAACGTTTGCAGGTAATGAATAGATTCGAAACTAACATTTGCTAGTGATACAAGTGGAAGAACACGAGATTCCCGATAAAACCGAAGTGCCGAATGGTCTCTGTCGGTTGTGGTGTGCTAGATCCAAATCCCCAGATTGAAAGGTGAGCTGAACAATTTATTGGTTATATTTCTGCTTATCCAAAGAGCAACTATGTTATTGTTATAATGAAGATAAATCGGTAAAGGGCTGAGGAATCAAGCTCACCACTTACATCTCAGACTCTATTAAGACATGCAGGTCCCATACATGCCTTTACTGGAGAAACCAAGTAGCATTGTCACTAGAAAGTGTCATAAATAGAAGAAAAGAGATATGCTTTTTATAATATGCAGCAATATATGTTAAGAAAAAACAAAAGAGCAGTGGTATCCTTCATTTGTGGATGGTAGCACCAAGTACCTGGTTGTAAGGCAACGTGAGCAACGTTAATGCTATATATTCCTCTTTTTCTGAAAGCAGCTGTTCTCTTCATAATGTTGAATCCCCTTAACAGACTAGAATTAATGCGACCTCTTATTTGTCAATTTTTGTCATTGTTGGTATATGGGTTGGTGGAGGGTATTTAGGCATATTTTAGAGTAATACAAATTTAAAAGCAAAAAAATTTGAAGCCTGAAACATGATTTGGAAATAAAATACAGTTTATTTACAGATGACATAATTTTAGTATAGGTCACACACACACTGCACACACACACACACACACACACACACACACCACCACACACATATATATATATATATATATAGATATGATATATAGTATATATATATGATGGAGCAATGAAATTGGTTAATAGATCCTAGCACATACATAGCAGCTTACAAACTGCTCAGAATTACAGTTCCATGGGATCTGATGGCCTCTTCTGACCCCAGAGGTCATTGCACAACTCAGGTGTCCTTACATACATTCAGGTAATACATTCATATACATAAAATGAAATAAGAAATAAAATATTTTTAAAACCTGGAATCCAAAATTGTTAAATGACCAAATTACTTGAGAAATATTTGCAATAAAAGGAGGGGTGTAGTTCAGGTGATGAGTGATGACCTAGCCTATCCAATTCATTACATTTTCATTATTATTTATTTTTCATCAAAATTTTATTGGGCATTTTAATCACTGCATACAACAAGGGATTCACATAAATTTTTAAACTTCAAATAGTATGTGACAAATTTTGCTTACAGTTTCCTTTTAGTATCTGTAAGGAATGTGCACTGTCAAAAAGTTTTTCACAATTTAAGCAGGTATAATCATAAATACATGAAACAGATTATGAAATAAGTAGTTTGACATCCCCAGGGGTAATCTTTGTAATTACAGTTGATGATGGGAAGAATTCATATAAAGAGCTAGATATGAACTCTTTTCTGTTTTAACTTTTTTATTTTATTTTATTTATTTTTGTATGTGTATGAATGTACTGTCTGTATGTAGGTTTGTGCACCCGTGTCATGCAATGCCGCGGAGGTCAGAAGAGGGTTTCTGGATTCCCCTGGACACTGGAGTTCTCCTGGAATTGGAGTTACAGACAGTTCTAGCCCATGTGGGGTGCGGGGGATCGAACCCGGGTCCTCTGCAAGAGCACAGTGCTCTTAACTGCTTAGGCTATCTCCCAAGCCCCGATATGAACTCTTTTCTTTTTTTTTTTAATTTTATTGTATTTCGGGTATGTGTATGAATGTACTGTCTGGATTGCAGGTGTGTGCATCCCCGTGTCTGGCAATGCCGCGGAGAGGCAAGACGAGGGGTGTCAGATTCCCTGGAATGGAGTTCGCCTGGAATTGGAGTTTCAGACGGTTCTCGGCCGCCATGTGGGTGCTGGGGATTGCTGGGGATTGAACCCAGGTCCTCTGTAAGAGCAGTCTGCACTCTTAACCACTAGGCCATCTCTCCAGCCCATGAACACTTTTCAAAGAACATTGTCTCCTACTTTGGGAGTTTGTTTGCCCCTGTAGTTCCAGCACCTGGGCAGTTACAGAGGATAATCTATAGTTGATAATCTATAGCCTTGGCTACATAATGAGACTTTTTCAAGTATAAATAAGCAATCATATAAAAGGAAATTATCTGTATGAAACCCCACATAACTGATAATTTATATATATTTTACAAGCTTAGATCCTTTGAAACAGACTGGAAATCATTGTACTTTCAGTCCACTGATATCACACATGTCTAAAAGCATAATTTTTACTTTTCTCATCATGGAAAATGTTAAGGAAGATAATTTGTGATGAAAATCATAAATAGTTATACAAATCTGTAAATGAGAATATGATATTAAATAAGAAGCATAGAATACAACTATAAATGTTTTATAAAAATTGCTGTATGGTTTTGACCAACTGTAGAAAAATATTAGTACCTGCAAAATAATACCTCTAATCTTCTAAGCATATCCTTCACCATATTCTTGCAAACAAATTACATTTAAAAAATTTACAGGTGGCATGGGTTTCAGTGTCAGATCATCTGCCAACCATGCACAAAGCCCTCATCTGGATGTCTAGCACTACCCAATCTTTAGTTTTTAACACATAATGGTTACTTTGGAAGAAATACAATCATAGCAAGTATTTCATACACACCGTTTATTACTCCACCAAGTCAAATGTTCCTTGAAGTATGTGATTCTGTAGGCAAAACCTATTTTGAATATTTTTTTTTCTTTTTGGTCTTTTTAAGACAGGATCTCCCATAGCCCCAGATGGCTTGGAACTCACTCTGTAGACCAGGCTTGCCTTGAACTCACAGAAATCTGCCAGCCTCTGCCTCCCTCCAGCCCCAGTGCTGGGATT
>VZQC01011880.1:1551860-1569389 GCA_009823505.1 Rhizomys pruinosus | reverse complement strand
TCTCCTTCCTCAGCTTCCCAAATACTTGAGATTGGAGCCATTTACCACCATGTCAGACCAGTTAGGAAATTTCATTTTCAACATATTACTTATTTTGGGAAATTTTCACATGTAAACACATAGTATCTCAATAATGGTTGTCTTGCAGTACCCCACTATCACCACTGATGATTTTTGCCACCTATCCTACTGCATCTGGTTCCCTTAAGTACATTCTACTCCAGATAAATCTGTAACCAGGAACATAAATACTCTCTCTGTATTATGATTACATATATATTTTCTCTGTGTCAGCTACTTCAGGTTGATTCTTTATTCACATACATATAATAAAATAAATAAATAAATAAATGTAATGTTTATTAGAAAACACCTGATAGAATGCTCCAGTTGCAGAAAACTAGAAGTCCCCTGAAACTGCTGCTCATCTTATCTACCTCTAAAACTGCTGCTGACCCTTCTCTACATCCAGGACTTTGAGACTGGCTGTTACTCAAGATAGCCTGCCCTGTTTGAGCAAGGGTGTCCAGAGAAGAGACATGTAGACCCTCACAGCTGCATCTGCTTCCTCATGCCTCCAGCATGATTTATTTATTTATTTATTTATTTATTTTATATTAATGAATGTTTTTTTAAATTTTAGTTTCTTTTATTTTCTGTATGTGTTTTGGTATGTACATGCCACAGTACACATGTGGATGTCTGAGGAAAACTCCAAAGCGTAGTTTGGTCCCACCACTGGCTCCTGATGATCTAACACATTTCCCCAGAATTCCCAGCTCTATTATGTGTGTATGCTCACACGTGTGCTTGCTACAGCATATGTGTGGGGGTCAGGGGACAATTTGTAGAAGTTAGTGCTCTGGTGCGGGTCCTGGGGTTTGAACTCAGGTAGCTAGGCTTAGTGGAAAGCACCTCCACCTGCTAGGAGGTCTTCTCACTGGCCATTGAAATGCATTTTTATCTCAAAAAAATAAAGCATGCTCTACACAGAGAATTCAGTTGATATAAAAGCACACAGAAGCTTCCAGGCTCCCCCCCGTCTCCTGATGGAAGAAGCCAAGGTCCTCTTCTCCGAAGCAATCATTGTACCATTTTTAACATTTTATTTCAGAAATAGTCTGAATAACTGTACACATATCTGATTTCTAATTTTATATCTCTCCCCTTCTAGTTCAAGAGGGAACATCTTACATCATTTCCATGCCCTGCTTTTTATTTGTGCACCTCACAGGTTGTGGGGTCTCTGCTGAGATTTGTGGCGGGGCCCACTTAATCCTAGGACAACCCATGTGGAAAGCCAGTGCAGGAAAGCACTCCACGTGGACGCATGTTGAGGTTCAAATGCAGAGAAAGATTTTATTCCAAGATGTCTGCTTAAATATCCATCATGACTCAATTCTCAGGGCTGAATCCTAAATCTTTTCGTCACCACACCCCACCCCATGGGTGTGGCCAAGGAGGTACCATTAGCTTAGAATGCTACCCATCTTAACTAAGTTTTCCCACAACAGTTCATTTACACTAGGGAATAACAGCTGCCTCTGTCCTTTCCTGGTCTATTCCATCGAGTCAGCACATGGCGCCTCCTGCCCTCCTCATAGCCATCGACAGTGTTTCTGATCTTTTACTATGACAAAAATGCTGCCATAGATAGCCCTGGACACGGGAGCAAGTATATGAAATGAGCCCCTGAAATGGGATTGTCGAATGAAAGCTTCTACATTTATACTTTGTCTGTTTATTTTGAGACAGGGTCTCATGCAAGCCAGGCTTGTCTCAATCTTGCTATGTAGCTGAGGATGGCAGACTCATGATTCTCCTGCATTCCCTTCCCAAGTGCTAGGATTACAGGCGTGAGCCACCACGTTTGGCTATACTTAAGGTTTCAATAAATATCAGTTCTCTCTCCACAGTGGGGAGTTTGTTCTGCGTACACTTTTCTGTGCAAGAGGGTGCTAATTGCAGCACTTATCAGGGGCATCCTGGGAGACAGGGAGTAGAGGGTTATTTAATTGCTTGTGCTTCCTTAGTAGGATTAAAAGGTTATTCCTGGATAAGCTGCCAACCCATGAAAGGAAACAGCCTGAACTGATCAGAGTCCAAAATGACATCTCCAGAGAAAGTTGACTGTTTTGCTTCTCGCCCACTGGTGCCCCTTTTCTAAAGCCTAGGGAACAATCTGCAGAAGAGGGGGTGTGGTAGAATGTAAGGGCTGCAATTGGGGTGAATTGTGAAATTACAGCAATATATACTGATAAACATGCTTGTAAATACAAGCCCTTCCAGCTGGACAATGGCGACCTTGAGCAGTATAAGTTTGGGCATACCTGCTTGCAAATTGGTTTTACATGAAGGATGCTTGTATTCATTACTTATTAATTATTAAAAAAGTTAAAAAATGAGAATGAGACATCAGGTAAGGCTTACAGGTACAGGGATGGCTCACACATGGCACCCCGGGCTCCTTAGCTTGCACCATCCCAGTCCTATTCCTGCCACCCCTCCTAAGCTTCCCAACAGAGCTCAAAGCTGCACCACCTCCTCGTACAGGGCTTCACCAGTCTGTATTTACAGCCCACAGCTGCTCCTCAGTCTCAGGCCCACACTTCCTCTTCTGAATGTCTACTGGTTCGGCCCCTACCTCTTGCCACCCCCCCACCTCAACCCCTACCGACCTCCTACTCCACTTTCCCAAGTACCACTTCCTAATGTATTTCCCAGAACTCTCCCCAACTCCCCATAATCACTAGTAGTAAGAGTTTTTAAACACTGAGCCATCTTTCCCACTGTAGTTTCTTATATTTAAATTAATTATTCATGTGTGTGTGTGTGTGTGTGTGTGTGTGTGTGTGTGTGATGTTTGTCTATGGACACACACATGCCAATATGTGTGGAGGCCAGAGGTCTAATATGAGGGGTCTGTTTTCTCCCTCCACCATGTGGGTTCCAGGACCCAGCTCAGATTTGAGGGTAGAAGCTTTACCCATGGAACCATCCTGCCAGCCCAAGGACACTCTTTACATCAGATAGAGGATGGGAGGATGATGAATGGCTGTCCTGTGAATCATCCTAGGCCAGAGCGCCTGTATCATCTCATCATTGTGTTCCCATCACCGTGTTCTTATGGGCTGTGTTCTCACGGCTGTGTTCTCAGCACTGTATCGTTGTAATGGTTTTTTAAACATACTTTTCCTCCCAAATAATTCTGCTTTAAGATAATTACCTCCACATTACCATATACACTTTTCTTTAACTAAAATCCCATATGTGTGTGTACATAAGTGGAAAAAATAGGAGTCAACATAGAGAGTGTCTTTCTTAGTCATTCTCCACCATTAATTTTGGAGTCAGGATCTCTCATTGTAAACAGAGGTCATTAGATTGGCTCAGCTGGCTAGCCAGAAAGCTCTGAAAATCCTCTTGTTTCCAACTTTAACACCAGTACTAAGACTATAGATGTACATCACCATGCCCACTATTTCATGTGGGTACGAGGATCTGAACCCAGGTCTTCAGGATTCTGCACAAGGTAGTTTACCATCTAAGCTAACTCTCCAGACTGACAAGTCTAATTTATTTGCCACAAAAGCTGTGTATGGCATAGTTACTGGTTTTTTCTTTGAAAATGTTTCCTTCACTTGGGATAGTTAACTTTCTAAAAACCAGGTTGATTATTCTGTCTTCTTTACTGGATTATCTCACCATTTGCAACTATACATGATGAAGTATTCCAGGGGTCAATTTTTAAACTTTGCATTTCTTTGATAATTGCTCCTTTGATGACTACATCTAGTCACCATGGTTTAAATATTGTTTTTCAGCCAAGGATTATTTACTTTATTTCTTTAGCCCGTATTACTCTTCTGAACTCTTGAGTCACATCCCAGTCTTTTACTCAACATTTTTTTGGGGGGGACAGATCTCTAGTAGATGTCAAACTGAGCATTTACTAAACTCTGCTAACCAATCAACTCAAAATTTATCTGATATGATCAACATCTCAGATATTTTTTGCAAAAATATTTGATGATCACGTGGATGGAATCATGGCTTATTTAGCAGTAGGAAGTTGGCCACTTTTAACTACTGAATCTTGAATTCCTAGGTGCCAAGTGTGGTGTGCTTTCTCTGAAAGTTGTCCTCTATCCTCCACACCTGCACTGTGGCATTTGTAGAACCACACTTGCAGGATTATATTCACAAAAACATAAATGAATAATAAATTATTAAATGCAGTAAAACATAAGACAATTCTTGTATGCATTCAGTGTTGTAGAATTATTGCTGGTATAACATCAACAGGTTTTAAAGGGTCTTTTGCCATGCCGACAACCAGTATTTTAGCCATAAAAAGACAAGGTGGAAACAGAGACCCAGTTATCAAAAGTTATTTCTAGTCCTACACACTTGAAAACAATAAGTAGATGAATGAAAGAATAAACAAATATATGAATAAACTATTAAATAATTAGATCAGCCATTTTTGTTCTATGTGTTCAACATGGTAAAATTTGGCCTGGTAAGTGGGTGCACAGGTGAAGTTACTTGATCTCAAACCTGGTGACGTAAGCTCCAGTGCTGGGACCCATAAGGGAGAAGGAGAAAATGTACTGCCAATAGTTGGCCTTTGACTGACATACCTGGCGAGATGCTAGTGAAACATGGCACCTACACACACACACACACACACACACACACACACACACACACACACCACACTGGAGGGGAGTAATTATAATAAAATCTTTTAAATTTATTTTCTGTGTTATGCTTTCAAGGTGGTGGAATTAGGAGATGTGGTATGGCTCACCTTGTACAGGGTTTTACCACTAAGCCTGAAGACCCGAGTGTGATTCCTGGGGTCAAAATAATGGAAACAAACAATAAACATATCCACATTTTCATCTGGCCAAGAACCTGGTATGGCATGCACACATGCAAACACACAGAATAAACAAATAAAACATAGAACAAAAATTCTGAAGCCATTTCCTTTGTCATGATTGAAAATGGTAGAATTAAGGCCTTTGTGGTGTCTAATCCTGTTCAGGCAACTGTAGCCAACACTGAGGATCCGAGTTAGTTCCCTGGGATCTAAATGGTGGAAGGAGAGAACCAACTTCTGCAAGTTATCCTCTGTCCTCTTGTTCCATATATAATATATATAGAATATATATATATATATATATACATATATTACATAAATATATGCATATATATCCTGTAGTATGTTCACACCAACAACACTCATCAATAAATATAGAAAGATATACAGGATAGGATAATAAGGAATGAAAAATATATAATGCAGATCATTGTGAGCAATTTGAGTAAAAAAGGGGTTTAAGTTGTGTGTGTGTGTGTGTGTGTGTGCATGTGTGTGTGAAATGTTAATTGCATATGTGATTTGCGTGTATGTGAAAGGAATGGACAGGTGTGCCTGTATGTGCATCCATCTGCATGTAGAGGCCAGAGTTGACTTTGAGATGTTTTCCAGTCAGGCTGCCCAGTTTCCGCAGGGTGCTCCGATCTCTACTTCTCACGTACTTGGGATCACAGGCAGGCTTACACACTTGTCTTGATGCCCATCTGGCTTTTATATGTGTCCTGGGGATTAAACCTCAAGCTCTCATCATTCTGAGGCAAAAAGTTTATCCACTCAGCCACTTCCCAGCCACCTCCCAAATGTAAGCTTAGCTGATAACACAATTCTGTGGAATTTGTTTCATGTTATGAAATAAAATATTATCTAAGGTTCTCTGTAAAAAATGCAGTTAAAAGTCAAGCTGTCAATGTTAACTACTCATATTGGATGATGAGTGAACTATCTACCTTCCATGTAACTACTGAACATAAACGCTGAAGAAACTTTATAGGAAATTTATTTTGAAAACAAGTATGAAATCCTTCCACATTCAGAGGTAGTTATGTTCATGATGAGCGCTTTCAAAGAAGCCCTGTATAGAAGCCATTCACAGTTCTGTGCCTTATAAACGATGTGTATACATTTTGTTACCTTTATTAGTCCCTAGCTTATTTAATCCCCAGACATAAACTTAAGTTCTTTAATAAATTTTCTGAGTGAAGAGAAGAAAGTTTTCTTCTGTTAGAATATGTGATACCTGGTGACACACACCTTTAATCCCAGCAACGTGAAAACAGAGGCGGGCAGATCTCTGTGAGTTCAAGACCATCCTGGTCTCACAGTGAGTGCCAGGCCAGCTGGAGCTACAGGGAGACCCTGTCTCAAAAAGACAAAAATATTATGTGTTACAGTTTAGCAAGCATGGGAAATACATTTTAGAGGGATTTCCCTGAGAGAGCAACAATGTAAGCCAGGCATGCAGTGCCCAACTGTAGAGTCTCAGATAGTGGTAGGGTGAGGAGTGAGGATCCTTTGAGCCCAAATGTTGAACACAAATCTGAGAAACATGATGAGACCCAGTCAGTGAAAGGAATGAAACAAACCAATGTGACCTTTGAAATGGAACTTTGTACCTTTGGGGAATTTTAGACACACTAAGGCAATATTGAAATTTAAATAATTTTTATTGATAAAAATTAACACTGCCGGAGCTAAAACTTGACTAGCCCAAATGAAGAGCTGAAAGCAACATACAGAAATACTTTCTAGTAATTTAACTGGCTTTTGATTAGAATAAAGTAGAAAGATATATAACTTAATAACAGAAGAGGTTTCATTTTTAAACAAAATTACTTATCTAAACATATATTTCTTAGCTGACTTTTGTATCACATCACTTAGGTTCAAGTTCCTTCTTCAAAGATCTTCTCTTTGACTGAAGAATGACAATTGTGAAGACTGGGCTGTTGCTGTTTAAGGAAATTGTAAACGTGTTTATTCTCTAGTTCAATCAGGAAATAAAACACTTCAGTGCTTCCATTAATCCATATTTCCAATTTGAAATATAACTTACATTTCTCTTATAAGTCTTCTCTGCAATTTTGTCATTTTTTCCTTGAAGTCCTTTTGTATCTCACTAATCATTTTATCAATATTCTTCACCAGCTCTGTCAAATCCTAAAACACAAAAGGCTATGTTAGTTATGGAACATTATTTTCTGTCGTCTCAGGTTCCAAAGTGTAAATTTTCCAAAGGGAATTTAAAATACTCGAGGAATCCACATTATTTCAAGTAAAATGTTTATGTAATTCAAGAAGAATAAAACTTCAAGAGTTAAGCTTAAATATATCAGACATGAAACATATGTAATTACAGAAATTACAAAAGTAGTGCAATTTGCTCAGTAATGGTTTAATGACATCTTAATCTCAAGATGGTTGAGAATATCTAGGCAGTGGCACTAACTCTGCAAGCTCAACTGAGAGCGTTGTAAGTCTAAGGGCAGTCTGTGCACTATAGAGAGACATTCTCTTTAGAAAAAAACAAGGGAATGAGGGGATGTGTACTTAAGAAAACTACACTGACTTCTTGGCAAATGTCATAATACTGAAACTTTGTGGCAATTTTACCTAACATCAGATTACAATCTACTTAAATGTCAACGCGGCAAAAATTTATTAGAGGAATAGTGATATGTGCTAGGAACAAATATTTAAAGTTAAGAAAACAATTCATGGGGCTGGAGAGATGGCTCAGCAGTTAAGTGCGCCAACTGCTCAGAGGCCGAGGTTTGATTCCCAGCACCCACATGGTGGCTAAGAACTGTCTTTAACTCCAGTTCCAGGGGAATCTGACACCCTCTTCTGACCTCCGCAGCATTGCACAACACAGGTGCACCAAGCTGCATGCAGACAGTACACTTCATACACATAAAAAAAATATTAAATCAGGGGGCTGGAGAGATGGCCTAGCGGTTAAGTGTACAGACTGCTCTTGCAAAGGACTCGGGTTGGATCCCCAGCACCCACATGGCAGCTGAGAACCGTCTTTAACTCCAGTTCTAGGGGAATCCCACGCCCTCTTCTGACCTCAATGGCATTGCACGACATGGGTGCACAAACCTACATGCAGACACTACATTCATACACATACAAGAATAAATAAAAAAATAAAAAATATTAAATAAAAAAATAAAGAAACAATTTATATGTCTCTGTCTTTGTTTTATGAGACATAGTTTCAGTGTATCAACCAGGCCAGCCTTCAGTTATCCATCCACCTGACTCAATTTCTCAGATACTTGAGATATATGCATGCTCCAGTATACCTACTGACATCACTTAAATTTGAAATCTTTAGTAGTCATCACCAGTGAGTTACCTCCAAGTGCTATGGAGAACTTCAACATGAATAAAACAGAATTCCTCTCTTCTCTAATGAGAAGTAACATTTAAACAAAAATAAGACAAAAATGATGTTAAGAATGAAAGTTAGTTTCCTGTAAGTATGAATTAGGCAATGAGGAATGCTTCTAGATACATGGGCAAAGGAACTGGATTTCAATAATGAAAAGGAATTAAAAATATTTTAGCGGAGTACACTACACTTTAAATGAAGAATGATGAGAATGTTAAATAACAGATGAGCTGTGGTCCCACCAAGAGGAATTAAAGAAAGAATTAAGCATCAGGGAGACAAAATTAGTAGAATTCTAGTAGTAGCTACCTGTGAAAACAAAGGACATGGAGGAATAAATAATTATACTAGCCTAGAAAATTAGGGCACACCTTTTATCCCAAGAATTGGGAGGGGGAGGCAGACAACTCTCTGAGTTCAAGGCCAGCCTATACTACATAAGCAACTCCAGGCCAGAGAGGGTTACCCAGTGAGACTCTGTTCCAATAATGTTTACACTGGAGTTTGTACCATAATAGTAATTTTTGCTGGTTATATTTTAAAAAATGTGTTTACTGGTATATTTTAACAAAATGATCTTAAGAAATTTTAGTACAAACTGGGAAGATCTCTACTTAGAAACATTTAAGGGAGATCTCCCACGACCACCTGAAGCACAAGTACTGGGGTTGCAGGCTAAAGATCACCCCCCCCACCGCCAACTGGGATTATGGAAGGAAGGAGTGTCCAAGTGGATACTTTGGAGAACCTTCAGAACAGAAAGGGAAGAGTGAGTTGGACTTCCAATAGAAAGCTTAGATCTTAGAGAAGTCAACACTCCATAAGCAAGGAGTAAAGGAGAAAAAGAAATCAATCCACCAAACAACGAAGGCATCTGAAGGAGGCAATCAAAGCGAGCCTTCAACACAGTGAAGAGGCATTTGGGATTCACATTAGAATACAGGCAAGGAGAAGCCCATATGCCAGGAACACGAAGAAGATACAACATGGGAAAGGTGCGGGATAATCCCACAGCAAGCTCTACCAACGCTGTGGAAGATTCCTACAGTGGGATCCCCCTGGGGATGGCCCAGGACACAGAATTAGAATACACTGTGGGGGCTGGAAGATAGCCTGCGTTAAGAGCGCCGACCGCTTCTTACAGAGGCCCGGGTTCGATCCCCAGCACCACATGGCGGTGAGAACAGTCCTGAAACTCCAATCAGGAGAACTCCGTTCCAGGGGAATCCGATACCCTCTTCTGACCTCTGCGCGTTGCACGACACGGGTGCACAAACTTGCGTGCAAAAGTAATTCATACAAACAGAAATAAATAAAATTAATAAAAAAAGAAATACAACTGTGAACAAACTTAAAGAAGTACAAGATTATAAAGAGCAAATCAAGAATTAAGAAAAGAGAATGAAGAACTCAAGAAGGACTAGAGAGAGAGAATGACAAACTCTGGAAGGAACAGAAACATTGAAAAGATCCCATGCTGAAAAGAATAAGGAAACCAACCAGCGAAGCAAAGAGCTACAGGAAGAGATGTGAGAAGCTCCAAAAGGAAGTGGAAATAATAAAGAAATCAGAAGAGGAAATGAAAAGGAAATCAAACATCATCCAATCAAGAGAAAAGGAATGGAAAAAGCCTCAAAGCAGAAGGGAGGAAGCAGAACAAAGAATATCAGACCTGGAAGAGAACACAGAACAACAAAAAACCTCAAGTAAGATTATGAAAAATTTAAAAATACACAAAAGTGGAACAATCAGGAACTGTGTGGGACACTATGAAAGTATCAAATCTCCAGATCATAGGAATAAGGAAGGAAAGAACCCAAGATAATGGTATTGATCAGATCTTCAACAGAAAATAGATGAAAATTTCCCCCAAACAAAAAAAAGAAAAACCAATACAAATACAAGAAGCACATAGAACTCCAAACAGACAAGATCAGAAAAGAAACTCTGCACGCCACATCATAGCTAAAATGCTAGACACCCAAGACAAAGAAAAAATCCTTAAAGCCACAAGAGAAAAACAAGTGACCTATGAGGGGGAACCTATCAGAAATTACAACTTGATCTCATGCAAACGTATGAAAGCAAGAAGAATGTGGAGCAAAGCATTCCCAGTGTTAAAGGACAATAGAGGCCAACCCAGGTTACTTTACCCAGCAAAAATGTCAATAATAGTGGAAGGAAAGAGAGAAAAACCTTCCATGACCTAAAAAAGATGAAAAGAATAACATGTCCAGAAAACCACCCTTAGAGAATACTGAAGCAATGCAAAGGACAGAAGAAAGAAGCAACCATCCCCAGGCACCTAAAGGAGAAATCAAAAAGCATAACTGCAGAGTAGAAACCAAACCAAAACTGCAAATGGATAATAAGGCAAAAGGAAGCAACACAAACTATCAGTCATACCATAAATATTAATGGACTAAATCCCATCAAAAAACATAGATTGGGAGATTGGATTAGGAAACAAACCCAATCGATATCTGTCTAAAAGAAACACATCTTACCTTCAAGGACAGGCACACCTTAAAGTGAAAGGATGGAAACAAATATTCCAAGCAAATGGTACCAAAAGAAAGCAGGTGTTGCTATTTTAATATCAGACAAAATAGACTTCAAAGTAAAAGAAATCAGAAGAGACAAAGAAGGCCATTACATTTTTATCAAATGAACAGTTCACCAAGAAGATTTCACAATTATGAATATATACACACCAAAATCTGGTGTACCAACCTTTATAAAGACAATTCTCCAGGACCACAAGTCACAGACTAATCCCATTACACGCATAGTAGGGGACTGCAATACCCCACTGAGCCCTTTGTACAGGTCAACAGGACAAAGAATAAACAGAGAGACATCTGAACTGAACGATATGATACACCAAAGTGACCTCACAACCTCTACCAAATATTCCACCCAAAAACCAAGAATACACTTTCTACTAGCACCCCATGGAACTGTCTCCAAAACAACCACATATACTGGGACCAAGAGAAAACTCCAAAAATACAAAAAGATTGAAATAATTTCAGGCATTCTATCAGACCACAGTGCAATAAAGCTCAATACTCAACACCAGGATAAGCTCTGCTATCTACAAGAACACATGGGGACTAAACAACACATTCTTGAATATTGAATGGGTCAAGGAAGAGAAAAAAAAGAAATACAAAGCATTCCTGGAACTGAATGACAATGAACACAACAAAACCTATGGGATACCTTAAAAGCATGTCCTAAGAGGGAAGTTTATAGCCCTGGGTGCCTACATTAGAAAACAGAAAGAAAACATGTGAATGATCTGACCTGCAGCTAAAAGCATCTTGAGAGGCAACAAACAGATGAATCCTAAAGGCAACAGACAGGAAGAAATAACAAAAATCAGACCAGAAATCAATGAAATAGAAACAAAGAAAACAATACCAAAAAATCAATGAATCCAAAAGTTGGTTCTTTGAAAGAATAAACAAGATAGACAGACCTCTAGCCCAGTTAACCAAAAGAAAGAAGGAACAACTCCAAATTAGTACAATCTATGATGAAGAGGGAAATATCACAACAGACAATGGAAAGATCCAGACAATCATATGGGAATGAATAGGTCAAAAACTACACCCTACCAAGTTTGAAAACCTAGAAGAAATGGATGAATATCTGAGATCCTGGGAATCACCAAAGCTCAACCAAGAGGAGATCAACAGCTTAAACAGACCCATAATATATGAAGAAATTGAAGATGTTAATAAGAAACCTCCAACAAAAAAAAGCCCAGCCCAGACGGTCATGGTAGAATTCTATAAAACATTTCAAAAAGACTTACACTATACTGAAATTGTTTAGAAGGATATAAACAGAGGAATTCTCCAAAATTCCTTCTATGAAGCCAGCATCACTCTATTACCAAACCAGGCAAAGATACAACCAAAAAGAAGAACTATAGACACATCTCCCTAATGAAAACAGATGCAAAATTCTAAACAGGTACTGGCAAATCGCATACAGACCACATTAAGAAGATCATCCATCATGACAAGTTTGATTCATACCAGAGATGCAGGGATGATCAACATATAGAAAATCAATAAATATCACCAAGCATAAAATGGAATGAAAGACAAAAACCACCATCACTCAATTGATGCTGAAAAAGCTTTCGACAAAATCCAGCATCCCTTCATGTTTTAAAGTCCTAGAGGAATTGGATTGGAGGGTCATTCCTCAATGTAATCAAATCCATTACAGGAACCCACAGCCAATAGCATCCTAAATGGGGAATGGCAGAACATTCCCCTTAAAGGTAGGAACTCGGCAAGGCTGCCCCCTGTCACCACTCCCTCGTCAATATAGTGTTTGGAACACTTGCTAGGGCAATAAGCAAGAAAAGAAATTAAAGGAGTACTAAGCGGAAAAGGAAGTCAAGCTATCCCTTTGCTGATGATATGATTGTTTACTTAGGGATGCTAAAAATTCCACCAGAACAACTCTAGAAAATGAATTAACAGATTCAGCAAATGGTAAGATACAAAATTACCTAAAAACGTNGTGTGTGTGTGTGATGTTTGTCTATGGACACACACATGCCAATATGTGTGGAGGCCAGAGGTCTAATATGAGGGGTCTGTTTTCTCCCTCCACCATGTGGGTTCCAGGATCCAGCTCAGATTTGAGGGTAGAAGCTTTACCCATGGAACCATCCTGCCAGCCCAAGGACACTCTTTACATCAGATAGAGGATGGGAGGATGATGAATGGCTGTCCTGTGAATCATCCTAGGCCAGAGCGCTTGTATCATCTCATCATTGTGTTCCCATCACCGTGTTCTTATGGGCTGTGTTCTCATGGCTGTGTTCTCAGCACTGTATCGTTGTAATGGTTTTTTAAACATACTTTTCCACCCAAATAATTCTGCTTTAAGATAATTACCTCCACATTACCATATACACTTTTCTTTAACTAAAATCCCATATGTGTATGTATGTGCCTGTGTGTGTACATAAGTGGAAAAAATAGGAGTCAACATAGAGTGTCTTTCTTAGTCATTCTCCACCATTAATTTTGGAGTCAGGATCTCTCATTGTAAACAGAGGTCATTAGATTGGCTCAGCTGGCTAGCCAGAAAGCTCTGAAAATCCTCTTATTTCCAACTTTAACACCAGTGCTAAGACTATAGATGTACATCACCGTGCCCACTGTTTCATGTGGGTACGAGGATCTGAACCCAGGTCTTCAGGATTCTGCACAAGGCAGTTTACCATCTAAGCTAACTCTCCAGACTGACAAGTCTAACTTATTTGCCACAAAAGCTGTGTATGGCATAGGTACTGGTTTTTTCTTTGAAAATGTTTCCTTCACTTGGGATAGTTAACTTTCTAAAAACCAGGTTGATTATTCTGTCTTCTTTACTGGATTGATTATCTCACCACTTGCAACTATACATGATGAAGTTTTATTCCAGGGGTCAATTTTTAAACTTTGCATTTCTTTGATAATTGCTCCTTTGGTGACTACATCTAGTCACCATGGTTTAAATATTGTTTTTCAGCCAAGGATTATTTACTTTATTTCTTTAGCCCGTATTACTCTTCTGAACTCTTGAGTCACATCCCAGTCTTTTACTCAACATTTTTTTGGGGAGGGGGACAGATCTCTAGTAGATGTCAAACTGAGCATTTCCTAAACTCTGCTAACCGATCAACTCAAAATTTATCTGATATGATCAACATCTCAGATATTTTTTGCAAAAATATTTGATGATCACGTGGATGGAATCATGGCTTATTTAGCAGTAGGAAGTTGGCCACTTTTAACTACTGAATCTTGAATTCCTAGGTGCCAAGTGTGGTGTGCTTTCTCTGAAAGTTGTCCTCTATCCTCCACACCTGCACTGTGGCATTTGTAGAACCACACTTGCAGGATTATATTCACAAAAACATAAATGAATAATAAATTATTAAATGCAGTAAAACATAAGACAATTCTTGTATGCATTCAGTGTTGTAGAATTATTGCTGGTATAACATCAACAGGTTTTAAAGGGTCTTTTGCCATGCCGACAACCAGTATTTTAGCCATAAAAAGACAAGGTGGAAACAGAGACCCAGTTATCAAAAGTTATTTCTAGTCCTACACACTTGAAAACAATAAGTAGATGAATGAAAGAATAAACAAATATATGAATAAACGATTAAATAATTAGATCAGCCATTTTTGTTCTATGTGTTCAACATGGTAAAATTTGGCATGGTAAGTAGGTGCACAGGTGAAGTTACTTGATCTCAAACCTGGTGACATAAGCTCCAGTGCCGGGACCCATAAGGGAGAAGGAGAAAATGTACTGCCAATAGTTGGCCTTTGACTGACATACCTGGCGAGATGCTAGTGAAACATGGCACCTACACACACACACACACACACACACACACACACACACACACTGATCTGCAGGCTGTGACTTAGTCATGCATTCCCTGAGATAGAAAATTACTGCAGGCTGTGCTTAGATCATGCATTCCCTGAGATAGAAAATCACCTGCAGGCTGTAGCTTAGTCATGCATTCCCTGAGATAGAAAATCATCTGCAGGCTTGTACTTAGTCATGCATTCCCTGAGATAGAAAATCACTGCAGGCTGTGCTTAGTCACTGCATTCCCTGAGATAGAAAATCACCTGCAGGCTGTACTTAGTCATGCATTCCCTGAGATAGAAAATCACCTGCAGGCTGTACTTAGTCATGCATTCCCTGAGATAGAAACATCAGCCTTGCTAGTGCATCCTGAGATGAAACTGGCTGTGCTAGGCCTCATGCCATGGGGTTCGCCCGCACTCGGACGCCGGACTCTAGCCCGGACGGTAGCCGCTGTCACCTTCCACGGCTCGGACGACGGCGCGCTGGGCTAAGAGAAAGCACGAGCTGTGCTTAATCATGCATTCCCTGAGATAGAAAATCATCTGCAGACTGTGCTTAGTCATGCATTCCCTGAGATAGAAAATCATCTGCAGGACTGTGCTTAGTCATGCATTCCCTGAGATAGAAAATCATCTGCAGCTTTGCTTAGTCATGCATTCCCTGAGATAGAAAATCATCTGCAGCTGTGCTTAGATCATGCATTCCCTGAGATAGAAAATCACTGCAGGCTGTGCTTAGTCATGCAAAAAAATTTTTTCCCTGAGAGAGAAAATATCTGCAGGCGTGCTTAGTCATGCATTCCCTGAGAATAGAAAATCATCTGCAGGCTGTACTTAGTCATGCATTCCCTGAGATAGAAAATCACTGCAGCCTGTCTTAGTCATGCATTCCCTGAGATAGAAAATCACCTGCAGGCTGCTAACTTAGATCATGCATTCCCTGGATAGAAAATCACCTGCAGGCTGTGCTTAGTCATGCATTCCCTGAGATAGAAAATCATCTGCAGACTGTGCTTAGTCATGCATTCCCTGAGATAGAAAATCACCTGCAGGCTGTGCTTAGTCATGCATTCCCTGAGATAGAAAATCATCTGCAGGCTGTGCTTAGTCATGCATTCCCTGAGATAGAAAATCACCTGCAGGCTGTGCTTAGTCATGCATTCCCTGAGATGGAAAATCATCTGCAGGCTGTGCTTAGTCATGCATTCCCTGAGATAGAAAATCATCTGCAGGCTGTGCTTAGTCATGCATTCCCTGAGATAGAAAATCATCTCTGGGCTGTGCTTAGTCATGAATTCCCTGAGATAGAAAATCATCTGCAGGCTGTGCTTAGTCATGCATTCCCTGAGATAGAAAATCATCTGCAGCCTGTGCTTAGTCATGCTTTCCCTGAGATAGAAAATCATCTGCAGCCTTTGCTTAGTCATGCATTCCCTGAGATAGAAAATCATCTGCAGGCTGTACTTAGTCATGCATTCCCTGAGCACTGCCTTATTGCTGAGTACAGAACAAGAAGGGACCTGGTATCTCACAGAACATCTTAACATTAACGAGTGAGTATGTCACTTGCTAGAAATCACTGAACCTACAGAAATATAGCAGGAGGGTCAATGAGATCTGAAGGAAAAGAGACCAGAATGGGCATAGAGGTGGAAGAGAGCAAGACCAGGGGCAGCTGAGCATGGTGAAGGGGACGCTGGGTCTGCTGGGGACATGGAGCAGCTGAGCATGGTGAAGGGGACGCTGGGTCTGCTGGGGACATGGAGCAGCTGAGCATGGTGAAGGGGACGCTGGGTCTGCTGGGGACATGGAGCAGCTGAGCATGGTGAAGGGACGCTGGGTCTGCTGGGGACATGGAGCAGCTGAGCATGGTGAAGGGGACGCTGGGTCTGCTGGGGACATGGAGCAGCTGAGCTGGTGAAGGGGACGCTGGGTCTGCTGGGGACATGGAGCAGCTGAGCGTGGTGAAGGGGAGGCTGGGTCTGCTGGGGACATGGGGCAGCTGAGCATGGTGAAGGGGACGCTGGGTCTGCTGGGGACATGCAGCAGCTGAGTATGGTGAAGGGGACGCTGGGTCTGCTGGGGACATGGGGCAGCTGAGCATGGTGAAGGGGACGCTGGGTCTGCTGGGGACATGGGGCAGCTGAGCATGGTGAAGGGACGCTGGGTGTGCTGGGGACATGGAGCAGCTGAGCTGTGAAGGGGCGCTGGGTCTGCTGGGGAATATGAGGCAGCTGAGCATGGTGAAGGGGAAGCTGGGTCTGCTGGGGACATGGGCAGCGAGCCTGGTGAAGGGACTCTGGGTCTGCTGGGGACATAGACGCGAGCGTGGAGCTCTTGGGAATGAGAGCTTAGTATGTGATGGGACGCTGGGTCTGATGGGGACACTGGGGCAGCTGAGCAGGGTAGGACGTGGGGCTACAAGAGCTGACAGGAGGGGACGCTGGGTCTGCTGGGGACATGGGGCAGCTGAGCGTGGTGAAGGGGACGCTGGGTCTGCTGGGGACATAGAGCAGCTGAGCATGGTGAAGGGGACGCTGGGTCTGCTGGGGACATGGAGCAGCTGAGCATGGTGAAGGGGACGCTGGGTCTGATGGGGACATCGGAGCAGCTGAGCTTGGTGAAGGGACGGCTGGGTTGCTGAAGGGACATGGAGCAGCTGAGGGCGGGTGAAGGGGACGTGGGTTCTGCTGGGGACATGGAGAGTCAGCTGAGCAGGGGAAGGGGACTCTGGGTGTAGGGGGACATGGAGCAGCTGAGCGTGGTGAAGGGGACGCTGGGTCTGCTGGGGACATAGGAGCAGCTGAGGCATGGTGAAAGGGACGCTGGGTCTGCTG
>VZQC01011880.1:1494387-1551629 GCA_009823505.1 Rhizomys pruinosus | reverse complement strand
TTTTCTATCTCAGGGAATGCATGACTAAGCACAACCTGCAGATGATTTTCTATCTCAGGGAATGCATGACTAAGCACAGCCTGCAGGTGATTTTCTATCTCAGGGAATGCATGATTAAGCACAGCCTGCAGATAATTTTCTATCTCAGGGAATGCATGACTAAGTACAGCCTGCAGATCATTTTCTATCAGATTTTTTTTTTTTCTCAGAAAGGGTGTCACATAGCCCAGGCTGGCCTGGAACTTGCTCTGTAGGTGAACATGACCTTAAGCTCCCAATCCTGCCTCCTCTGTCTGACTGCTGAGATTATAGATGTATGACACCATACCCTATTTCTGTGGTCCTATGTATGGAACCCAAGGCTTCTGCATACTTGGAAGTATTCTGCCAACTGAGCTACATTCCTAGCCCAAGTCTACAGGTCTTTTGGGCAGGAGATTCGTCTTGACAGGCATCTAGGTAGATGCTGGACCCAGCTGCTCCTAGAGCTCAGAACACAAAGGCCTAGGGTTCCACACCTTCTGTTCTGGGGTTTTGCTGAGTTCCTTCTTCATCCCCAGTTCATCGTGTAGTCTTGAGCTTCCTCTTCCTCCTCCTCCTCTTCTTCCTCCTTCCTCTTCTTCCTCCTTCCTCCTCCTCCTCCTCCTCCTCCTCCTCCTCCTCCTCCTCCTCCTCCTCAGTTCTTCCTGCTTCCCTCGCACAGTAAGGGGGAGAATTGCAAGGGTAAAATGAGGTGAAGCCTCTGGGAAGTGAGATGCTCTGTCCTAGGTAACTAGCTTACTGCTATCTGTTGTGAGTGAGTTCCTGGCAAGAGGTGCAGCCAGTGCACCAGGGCCTGCTTTTCCGCAAAGGGGATGAATATCTGTAAGTTATTGTTTTCTTTTATTGGGCATGGTAAGCCTTCTTCCATTGTTATGTCATGTTAAGGAATTTCAGTGGAGATTCCTATAAAAAGGCACTTGTATGTTTCTGCTGTATTCTTTGGAAATATATGGAAATGCAGTTAAAATAGATCTTTGGTTTTGCACTAGTGTTAACCTTCTCTGATCTGCAGTGGTTGGAGGTAGTGGTATGAAGTTGCTTGCTCACAGGTACTCTGGACTGGAGGCTATACAAAGCCAGGTCCCCAAGGTAGGGATAAGGGAGAGAAAGGAGTTGTTGATTGTGTTACCAGAACTATAGGTATTAGAAATACTACTGTGGAGATGGTACTAGCTTATGGATGCTGAGATTTGAAACCCCAAATCCCCTGCAAGATGGAAAGTGCAGTGTAACAGAAAGCTGCAGAGGTTGTTCAGCCAGTGCAGTGCAGCTGCACAGACTGTCGAAGTCACACTTCCTAGCAGAGCCCTTGGCCAGCAGAGTGCCAGCTGCCGGGGGTCAGGTCATAAGCTTAGAGTCCAGTTGCAGCTGCTTTGATGGCTGAGTATTGGACCTTCTGCAAGCCTCATCTATAAAATGTGCATATGTTCTCCTCTGTCCTAGGTGATAGGCATTCAGGACAGACTCAGCAAACCTGACAGCCATTCTTATTGCCACCAGTGAATCTGATGTAATAGCATTGGGACCACTGAAGGAGACCACCAGACAAAAAGTTAAAATTTAGAAATTTAAAGGAAAAACTGTGTCCAATTTAGCAAGCTCTTGGACAGCAGCTTCTTCTGCCAATATGAGAGCCAATGCACAGGGTCAAGGCATAGGCTTTTTTAAAGGCACAGACCACAATTACCACAACCTGGAAAGCTTTTATCAAGGAGGTTTTTTTGGTCAGCAAAGAAGCAAAGTTACAGTAGCAGCAGAGCATCTGGTTAGTATGATGACAGGAACTTCTACCCAGGCCCTGAAGGTTGTCCTAGAGCTTACCAAGTAGAAGAGGGTGAGCTGGGTGTTTTTAGACAAAAAGAAACAGCTCTGGAAGATGTGAGTAGACCCCGAAGAGTGACTTTGTGTGGAGTGAGTGGAGTGGCTCTGCAGCCCTGTGCACCTGGCTGTCAAGGAGGGGTGCGAGGAGGCCATGTGGAGCTTTGTCCATGTCACTTCTCTCCCTGTAGACCCCGAAGAGTGACTTTGTGTGGAGTGAGTGGAGTGGCTCTGCAGCCCTGTGCACCTGGCTGTCAAGGAGGAGTGCGAGGAGGCCATGTGGAGCTTTGTCCATGTCACTTCTCTCCCTGTAGACCCCGAAGAGTGACTTTGTGTGGAGTGAGTGGAGTGGCTCTGCAGCCCTGTGCACCTGGCTGTCAAGGAGGGGTGCGAGGAGGCCATGTGGAGCTTTGTCCATGTCACTTCTCTCCCTGTAGACCCCGAAGAGTGACTTTGTGTGGAGTGAGTGGAGTGGCTCTGCAGCCCTGTGCACCTGGCTGTCAAGGAGGAGTGCGAGGAGGCCATGTGGAGCTTTGTCCATGTCACTTCTCTCCCTGTAGACCCCGAAGAGTGACTTTGTGTGGAGTGAGTGGCTCTGCAGCCCTGTGCACCTGGCTGTCAAGGAGGGGTGCGAGGAGGCCATGTGGAGCTTTGTCCGTGCCATTTCTCTCCCTGTAGACCCCGAAGAGTGACTTTGTGTGAAGTGAGTGGCTCTGCAGCCCTGTGCACCTGGCTGTCAAGGAGGGGTGCGAGGAGGCCATGTGGAGCTTTGTCCGTGCCATTTCTCTCCCTGTTCAGGGCCTGCTTTTTCACCAAGAGGCCCTGACAAGCTCATCTGGGGCCTTTCCTTGCTCACTTATCTCTAGGCTGTGGTACATAGAGGAGGCTCTGAGCAGGGGAACCTTCAGGGACTTGTAGAGGGAATGGTGGGGTAAGAAGGGCAGCTAGTGGGGTTCAGGACATGGTGGCACCTGAAGATTACCCAGGAGTGCATCCTGGGTACATGGACAGTAAGAAAGGATCTAGTGACTGGACCCACTCAGTGCACAAGGGGAACTGCAGAGAAGAACATGATGAGAGCTGTGGGGAGAACTGTGGGCAGATCTAAACTTGATTAAGAACTGTCATATGAAATGTACAAAAGCTCGATAAAAATATATTAAAAATTCCAGAGGAATGCACAGAGCTTAGATTGGGGATTTCCCAGGACCACCAGAAGCACAGGTAGGAGCCAGGAGCTTCAGCCAGGAGGATTGTTAGATAATTGTATCATTGTCTTGTGTGGCTGTGGGGGCGGAGTAACCCTGATAGCTGGTATAAAAGGTGGGCCTGTTGCCACTGTGAGACTTCTGTGTACAGAGCTTAGATCAGGGATTTCCCAGGACCATATGAAGCACAGAGCAGCAAGACATTCCTCCCCACCCCTCAACTGGAATTGCTGAGGGAGTGTCCAACTGTGACGACCACAATAGTGATTCTAGGGCTCAAGGCAAAGCAAGACAATAAATGAAACAGTGAACTTGAGACACCTTTAATGCCAAATCACCAAGCCCTAGAAATAACATAGAGAAACTGGCTGGCAGGAAGCAAAGTGAGCACAGTGCTCAGGAGGGTACCAACTGGGTTGTTCACTATGTGATTTTTTGGAGAACCTTCAGAACAGAAAGGGAAAAGTGAGTTAGACTTCTAATATATAAACAAAATTGAAAGCCTGAAACTTAGACAAGTCAACACTCCATAAACAAGGAGAAAATAAAACAAAACAAAGGCATCTGATGGAGGCAAGCAAAGCAAGCATACAACACAGTTAAAAGGCATTTGAGATTCTCATTGGAATACAGGCAAAGGGAAACCCACATGCCAGGGTAAAACGAAGGGACAACATGAGAAAGGTGCAGGATAATTCCACACCAAGCTCTACCAACATCGTGGGAGATTCCTACAGTGGAATCTCCTCTAAGATCACATAGATCTTAGAGGAGTAATTGCAGACATATTCAGAGAAATCAAAGACTATATAAAGAACAAGTCAGAGAACTAAGGAGAGAGAATGAAAAACTCAAGAAGGACCTAAAGGTGAGAATAAAAAATACCAGAAAGAACTAGAGGGAGAAAATGACAAACGCCTGAAGGAATTTACAACACTGAAAAGATCCCGTGCTGAAATAAAAAAGGAAACCAACCAGCAAAGCAAGGAGCTACAGGAAGAAATTGAGAAGTTCCAAAAGGAAGTAGAAATACTAAAGAAATCACAGGATGAAATGAAAAAGGAAATGAATGCTCATCCAATCAAGAGGAAAGGAATGGAAAAAGCCTCAGAAGTAGAATGGAGGAAGCAGAAAAAAGAATATCAGACCTGGAAGATAACACAGAACAAGTAAAAACCTCAAGTAAAGACTGAAAAATTTAAAAATACACAAAATTGGAACAACCAGGAAATGTGGGACACTATGAAAAGACCAACCTTCTGCATCATAGTAATTGAAGAAGAAGGATTCCAAGAAAATGGTATTGATCAGATCTTCAACAGAATAATAGATGAAAATTTCCCTAAACTAAAAAAAGACAAACTAGTACAAATACAAGAAGCACATAGAACTCCAAACAGACAAGATCAGAAAAAAACTCCCCATGCCATATCGTAGTTAAAACACTAGATGCCCAAAATAAAGACAAAATTCGTAAAGCCACAAGAGAAAAACAAGTTGCAGATAAGGGGAAACCCATCAGGATTACAACTGACTTCTCAGTGCAAACAATGAAAGCAAGAAGAACGTGGAGCAAAGCATTCCTAGTGTTAAAGGACTATAGATGCCAACCAGGTTACTATACCCAGCAAAATTGTTGATTATAGTTGAAGGAGAGAGAAAAATCTTCTATGACATAAACAAGATGATAGAATACATGTCTGGAAAACCAACCCTACAGTGAATACTTGAAGCAATTCAAAGACAGAAGAGAGAAGCAACTATCCCCAGGCTCCTAGAAAGAGAAATTAATAAAAGCATAACTGAAGAAGTAGAAACCTAGACCAAAAATGCAAATGGATAAAAATGTGAAAGGAAGCAACACCCATCTTTCAATTATAGCCTTAAATATTAATGGACTAAACTCCCCAATCAAAAGATATATACTGGGAGAATGGATTAGGAAACAGAATCTATCTATATGCTGTCTACAAGAAACCCATCTCTAAACTAAAAAAATCAGTAGCCTTTCTTTACACCAACAACAAGCAACTGCAGAAGGAATTCAAGGAGACCTTCCCACTCACAATAGCCTCAAAAACAATTAAATACCTAGGAACAAACCAAACCAAATGCACCAAAGATCTCTACAACAAAATTATAAACCCTTAAAGAAAGAAATTGAAGAAGACATCAGAAGATGGAAAGACCTCCCATGCTCATGGATTGGGAAAATTAACATAGTGAAAATGTCCATTCTACCCAAACTCTTGTATAGATTTAACACAATCCCAATTAAAATCCCCAAGAGTTTCTTCACAGGCTTGGGAAAAAAAGTCCTTAAAGTCATTTGGAAAAACAAAAGACCCCAAATAGCCAAAACAACCCTGAGTGAAAAGAGCAACATAGGGGGGATCTCTATACCAGACTTCAAACTATACTACAGGGCTATAGTCATAAAACCAGCCTGGTACTGGCACAAAAACAGACCTGTTGACCAGGGAACAAAACTGAAGATCTAAACTTGAGTACATACAATTTCAGCCATCTCATATTTGACAAGGGGGCCAAGAAGACACAATGGAGAAAAGACAGCATCTTCAGCAAGTGATGTTGACAAAACTGGATCACCACTTTTTAGAAGAATGAAATTAAACCCCTACCTGTCGCCCTGTGCCAAAGTCAACTCCAGATGGATTAAAGAACTCAACGTGAAACCCCAAACTCTGAAGGGAATAGAAGAAAAAGTTGGCAGCAGACTACAAGACATAGGTGTAGGAAAAGACTTCCTAAATCAGACAGCAGCTGCGCAAGAATTAAGGTCAACAATTGACAAATGGGACCTCATTAAACTCAATAGCTTCTGTACATCAAAAGAAACAATCAAGGAAGTGAAGAGGAATCCCAGAGTGGCAGGAAACCTTCACCGCAGAAACATCTGACAAAGCATTGATTTCCAGAATATATAAACTACTCAAAAAACAAAGAAGAAAGAAAACAAATGACCTACTCAATAGACGGAGCAAAGACCTGAACAGAGACTTCACAAGTGAGGAATTAGAGATGGCTGAGAAACATCTTAAGAAGTGTTCAACATCACTAATCATTAAGGAAATGCAAATGAAAACCACTTTAAGATATCATCTTACTCCAATAAGACTGGCCAGGATCAAGAAAACAAATGATACCAAGTGCTGGAGAGGTTGTGGGGAAAGGGGAACACTCATCCACTGCTGGTGGGAGTGTAAACTGGTACAACCACTATGGAAAGCAGTGTGGAGAACCCTTGGAAGACTTGGAATGAACTTGCCACCTGACTAAGCTACCATTTATTTTCAGACTTAAGGAATTTTTGGTATATGGGTGGAGGGTATGTATACATATTTTAGAGTAATATAAGATCAAAAGAATGAGGAAAAATCTAGTTTGTCATGACATTATGTCTAACCACAGTATTTATTTCATGGGAGTGCTTCTTAGTATTTCTTATACAATGCTGCTTGAGCTTTTGTCCAAGCCTTTTCTAAAATATTACACAGTAGTTAGAAGTATCCCGCTCATGTAACTTATCCTTTCTGGATGCTTAATGACCAAGCTTAATGCCCATACTAATTGGGCAGTGGGTCTTAAAAGATAACTTTGTTCCTTGCCCTCAGAGGTCAACTAAGTCCCAGGGGACTATGCATGGGGGCATCTCTTGAAATGTCCTGCAAATGTGATTCACCATTCCTCTTATGCAGGGAGGTCTTCAAGATCCACTAATGGAACTTTAGCCAGTGTCCAGTCTATAAAGAGGAAAGTCTTCCCATGCTTCAAAAAGGGAAGCCTGGTCTAGCAAGACCTGACTTTGTCCTCGAGCGGATGGAACTGATAATTGAAAAGCGAAAGGGAGCCAGGGGCTCCCCCCCCCACAAAAAAAAAAAAAAAAAAAACCCTGAATGACCCTTGAGGACCTCAAGTAACCTTGAGAAAACAAAAAAAACCCCTTGATTAATCCGGGCCAACTGTGTAGTCTTAAACATCCAAAAGGAAAGTATTAACCAGAAATAACTAAATAAGTAAAGTCTAAGAAATTGTACTTCATTTATAAAACTTGAGATCTTAGTAAAAAGATAAAAAGTAAAAAAAAATAAAGAAAAGAGCACAGTTGTTTTGCCTGACTTACTGGCAAGTGTAGCTACCCTGTGGCTGCCACTGCTTTTGCCATCCTTCAAAGATATGAGACACAGCTTTTCAACCTTCCAATATGGACTGAAGACTCATGTCTCTCCAAGAATCCTCCAAACCTTCAGTGCCAGATGGGGACTACTAAGACATCCAGCTTGTGGACTGAGCTACTACTGGGGTTTCAGCCTCTTCAGAGTATAGAATGCCATTGTTGGACTACCCAGGCTGTATCATGGAGACCAGCACAGGAAGATCAAGACAGGACATGGTGCTTACTGGACCTCATTTGGTGACCATAGGAAGGGAAAACCCCAATGTGGAACACAAGGGCAGAACTGATGGTGGTTTGGGCTTGCGAAGAAGACTTCAAAAATGACATCTCTCAGCCTAATAAAGAAAAAAAAAATCATAAACTGAAGATCTAAAAACCTATGATATATGTGGCATGCGTATGTGCATATTTTGGAGTGATGCAAATTGGAAGGAATAACAACAACAAAAACAAAAAGACTGGGTCAGAGAACTGACTGAAATGGTGAACTTCAGCTCGAAACAGTAAACTTCTGTGTCAAGAATTTTGAGAGAGACAGTGATGAAAGGCATTTTTGGCAGAATTCATGGTCTCTAGGGGAGTAAGGGGCCAGGAGGGGAGCATGAGTCTAGATTTGATTTGAACTTTTGTATGAAATGCACAGCTTCAACAAAAAATTGGCTTTGAAAAAAATAACCAGAGCAGAACGTAGCCAAAAGGAGCTCAGCCTCCTAGACCTTGGTCTCAGCAGAAGAGGCAAACTAAAGCACTTCCTGTGTGATCAGGTTACTGTGCTCTTCTCCTCCTGCACAAATTCAGTCTTGGCTTCTAACACGGTGCCATCCCAGCTTGGCCATGGCGATGAAAAAGAGCAGTTACCATCACAGTCAAGTACCTGCTCTCCCTTGTACCCACAATAACTGTTCTCCAGTTAGGCCTGCTGCTCATTTCCACAGTTCTATGCTGGGTTGTTGTCTGCTTATGTTTGCATGGGTCTTGTGCATGCTGACACCATTGCTGTAGGTTCATATGAGCAGGGTCCCAGGAGCCAGTTCCAGGAGAACTCCAGTTCCAGGGGAATCCGAGACCTTCTTCTGACCTCCGTGGCATCGCACGACACGGGTGCGCAAACCTGCATGCAGACAGTACATTCATACACATAAAAATAAATAAATAATTAAAAATTAAAAAAAAAGAGTGTTTTCATATGGTCATGCACCTCTTCCCTGGCTCTGATAATCTTTCTACTCCCTCATCTACAATGGTCCCTGAGCCCTAGGCTGCCAGTGTTTTTGATTTCCAGATTTCAGAGGAGGAAACCTGTCGGGTGTGGTGTCTTTGAGTGACCCATGACCACCTTCCACACACTGTCCTTCCCTTCTTGGCTCAGCTCCAGGACTTGCCTCCTGCCTGCAGGCCAACAGTTGCTGGGCTCTGCTCCTGCAAGAAGGGGGGGAGGGAATACCGCCAGAGATCACCCGAGGAACGAACACACACACACACACACACACACACACACACACACGTGTGGAGACCTGGGGAGGAAAGGAACTCCATTTATTTTCTGTGAGGTCTATACATTCAAGACTACTATGCTTTGGGCAAGGAAGTGGGGAGCAGGCAGAAGGGAGGGGTGAGCCAACTTAGTTCTAATTGAGGGCTGCAGAACTCTGGTTTGTGCAACAGGTAACTAGAGGTGTGACATTCTGCTCAATGTCTCAAGGGAATGGACCTGGAACTTTGCAGAGATAGGGCAAAGCAAGAATCATTGTAATATCCTAAATCTTCTGGCTACAGATAACCCTGGAAGCCCACAGAGATATCAGATAACTGGAGATCCTCCTGAGACAGGTCTTAAAATTTCTCGCTTCAAGCCACACACAAAGTTCTATTCCCACAGAAACTGACCTATGAGGGGGTTGAGGAAAGTACTCAAGTTTCGTGGCTCATAGGTTATGGTGTTCACAGACCGTTCCCTTGCTCTGACAAGGCTCGAGGCACACCACCATCCTGGTACTAGCTCTTGTTTGCCATTAGTACTTGTTCAGTCTTGTTTTGACAGTAGTAGATCTGCCTTGTCCAGGGTTCTCTTGGGCCCCTAACATGGTGTTTGGGGTCCTTGATCGGGGGTGGGGGGCTCTGCAGTGATTTGCTTCCTTTCTGAACTGAGCCTGTGTTCTCTGGTCGACATTTTTTCAGGCTTCCTTCTGGCTAGTGTTAGGCTTGATGTCTGTCTAGGTACAGATGATGACAACAGTAGGACTTCCTGCTGCTCCCGTGCAGGCCTGCTGTGGCCAGTCCAAGTGCAGCATCTTCCTGACATTCCAGTTTCTCCTTGGCTTGGTCCTAGTAAATCTGTGACATTGTTTCCTTGCTGCTGCTACTACTAACTTCTTTCTTTCCTGACATTTCTTTCTGTTACAGGTTGACTTTGAAAATAGCAGTGATGAGGACAGCTGTTGTTCAGGCATCACTTATTATGTGCCACACGCTTTATGTGCAGCCTCTTATTCCACCCTCGCCATCCATTTGACAGATGAGAAAACCGAGTCATGAGGAATGTTGAGGCTTTCTCAAAGCACCTGCGAGTAAATGGTGCAGCCTAGGCTTAGACTTGAATTGGCTTAAAAGTCTCTTTCTTACTAGTACATTAATTGGTGTGTGACAGGTTTACTGTTGTAGCCCAAGTTTACCTCAAACTCAGGCCCCTCCTCCCTCAGTCTCTCAAATGCTGGGATTAAAGGTGTACTGTATCCCTTCTGCCTTTGAAGGTTTTTTTTATCTTTCGTGGTGCATCTTTGAAACTCTTGCACTAATCTAGAGTACACATTTTTTTCTTTCCTTGCCCTCCGGTAGTTTGGGATGTGTAGACCAACATGTGCTCTGAATTCCTTAGGCACATTTAGTTGGATTCTTTGTTATCACTTGAACCTGGTCAAAGGCTTTGGAGTGATTTCAACATGTACCTAAGCATCTTCATTTATTCTGTCAATCATTTTCCCTTGTGTGACTTTGGGGAGGTTATATGACATCTTTCAGTTCAGTTTACTTGTCTGAATGGGAAAGCATGTCTAGTCTTTCAAGATTGTTATGAGGCTAAGTGCATGGAAACCATGTCTTCCCATGTCCCATGGAGACTGATGTCTATGCATGTGTGTTCTGCTAATGTGAAGGCTTTGTGAGTGCATTTCTAGCCTGTACAAGGCCATGTTGCTGTAGCAATAGGGAACACATCCACAAGTCACCATGGTGACGGTTCATCTGAAATATTCAAGTCCAGTAGCTGTGAGACAGCTCACATGTAAGGGGTCAGAATAGCTCTACAGAGAGAGACTCCAGAGGTGACACCTTCTGGAGAAGGAGAAGAGAGCCAGGTATGGGGAGAGAGTTTGCCCCTTCAGTAGCTGGACAGAAATACAGGGGAGCTTCAGAAAGATTCACAGTGCCACGTGACCACTGGAAGAGAGAGCCAGGCTGAGGGTGGACTTTCTTCACAGAAAGGTTCCGTGCTGTGGTCGCAGCTTGGAGAAAGGGTGAGGCAGGAGTCAACTCAGAGAGGTCATCCTGCAATGTCAACCTGCTTAAGAAATAATGGTTATGTTCAGGTTGAGGCCAGTCAGAAATGGTGGATTGGGGAGCTTTGGAGCTGGAACTGATGAACAGAATTTCTGGTGTGATCCATGTAGGAAGAGGGAGGGAAGTTTTGAAACGTCTTGGGTGTGTAGTGGGCTACTTGCTGAGAGAGAGAAGAAAGTTCCCCTGGTCCAGCCCTTGGGAACCTGTCATCTAGAAGAGAGGAGGCAGGATGTCACCCAAGACAGAGGTGGACCTGGCAAGTGGGTTTAGTGATGTAGAGAGATGTTTTATGGGCAGGTTGTACATCTGCAGAGGATCATGGTCTATGGCTGATACCTTACTCTGCAGCTGCAGACCCTGGAGCCAGTTCTCCATGCTCTTCCCTGCCTGCCTCCCTGCTTCCTTCCCCTCTCTCCTCATGTCTCTTGCCTCCTTTCCCTGCTCTGCAGTGGATGGAGACTGTGATCACTGGCTATTTGTAAATCCAAGCTCAGAGATTCCCTTCTGGGCAGAGCCCACTCTCCTGGTCAACACTCCGGGCTGGACTCCATCCATCTGTGAGAATCAGGCCCTCTCTCCTGTGCCATCACTGAACACTGAAAATATGAACCTAAATATATGACTCTAGACTGTAATAAAATGACAAAATCAAGAAAAATTAATGTTTAATTAACCTATAGGACAAAGCTGAACTCAATTGATGATCAAATATACTTCATGAAAATGCTGTGACCCTTGAGAATAAATTCATTGTCAGATTAACCCTCTTTATCAGAATTCCCCACTCTGCTCCGTGTCTGCAGAGACACCAGGTATGTGCTGACCGCTAGGCTAGCTAACTTAAAATACAGCAGTATGGAAGTCTTCAGAGTGGTTTGGGGCATTCCTCATTGGTTCAGTCCCTAGCTCCAACAAACAAGCAACAAACCTCCAGCCCTTTTGGTTGTTTTTACAGGAGTGTTTTCCTGAACAAGTCATAGTCAGTGTGTACTTTCAGGGGTGTGGGTGGGACTCTTTGGAGCCTTTGTGGATGGTGGAGGACTATGTGCTGGGTAGTAGGACCTGTCAGGTCTTAGTCGGGTCCTGTCCTGGAACCGACTGGGCTGAGGAGAGGTAAGTGCACCGCTCGCCCGTTCCCCAGCCTCCTCAGTTCCTGGAGACACTCAGACGCAGCTGGGAGTCCAGTCAAGCAGGATCTCACTTTATTGCAAGCAGGGCAGTGACTTATATACAAAACAGCCACAAAAGGCATTTAGACCCGAAAGCAAATGACCAATGTTCCTGCAGCCCCTCTGACCCTCTCAGGCGGATTGGCGTACACGGCTGACAATTTAACTCGTGTCGCTTGTCCTTATCTTTCCCCAACCAGAGGTTTTGGCAAACAACCTGGGTCCTTCCCTCAGCACCATATTGACCTGGCTGGCCGCGTGGGCCCCATCAGACTCCCCCTTTTTTTCTTTTATAACCCACCTCTTTCTGAGGTATGGGTTTGGCACCTCCTCAGAGGTTCACCATTGAGGCACCTTATGTAAGGTTCACCTTATAGTGTATGGAAGTCTTCAGGTTCCAGCTGGTCATAGTGCAACCTAAGAGCCATGAGTTGTACCTCCTGGGCCTTTTTTCTGATCAGCCTGGTTAGCCTGTTAAAGAGGCAGGGCCCAAATATGCACAGGAATTAAATTATAAGAAGGGGGCTGTGCTGAATAGCTTTAGTGTCAACTTGACACACCTGGGTTGAGGGAGCCTCAGTTGGTGAATTGGCTCCATTGGATTGGCCTGTGGCCACATCTCTGGAGTATTGTTTTCATGGTCGAGCAGTGTGGGAGGGTCCAGCCCACAAGAGTGGTGCCACCCTGGGCAGGTTGTTGTGTACTATATAAGAAGGCGGGCTGGGCATGAGCCAGGAAGCAAGCCGGTGAACACATTCCTCCATGGCTTGTGCTTCAGCTACTACCTCCAGGTTCCTGCCCTGAGTTCCTGCCTTGGGCTCCCTAAGTGATGAACTGTGACCCAGGAGATGTAAGCTGAATGAACCCTTTCCTCCCCAAGTTGGTGTCGGTCAGAGTGTTTTGTCACAGCAATGGAAGACAAACTAGAACAGGGGCCCATCAGCGTGGAAATAAGAATGGTCAGCCAAGGGGACCAATCAAACCATTGTTGGTACCAGGTGGACCCATACTCTCTCTGCCTGTCCTCAATTCCCTTCTTGCTCTCTTCAGTGAATGTTACCTGAATGGGGTTGCAGTGGTAATTGGTGTATGCCCATAGAGGGGGTTGCTGGCCTTTCTTTGTGTCTTTACCCTAATGACCTGAGTAGCTCCCTTGTGTCCTATTCAATAGCCTGATCCTGTAGTCTCACACCCCCATGTCTTACAGTAGAAGTCTTCCAGCCCACCACAGTCAGATGTCTTTTTTGCAGTTCACTTACTCCCAGGGCATACATAAATGTCAGTGTCCCTAAGTGGGGCTCGCTTGAGGACGTGAGAACATCCCGGGGATCTAGGGTCCCCCACCACTGACAGGGTGCATCCCTTTTATCCATTACATTCTGGCCTCCCCAGGTGAGCTGGGGTCCAGTCAGCCACATCCCAGCTTCCTCGGGCCAGATCGCAGAGATCAAAGAAGAGCAGTGGCCACCATGCGAGGGGGAGGGTATCATTCGTGGTGCTGTTGAGGATCCGTCCATTGACGGGATTGGTCACCAGCCATGTCACTCTCTGCGGTTGATGGGGGTTTCGGTGCAGCACTCTAGTCACTCTGCCGTCACCCATGCAGCCACCAGCAGCCTCAGGAACCGCGCCATCTGTAAGTGTTAAAGCACATAAGAGCTTCTCAGGGGTCTGTTGCCCTTGGCCAGGTTAGTCCTTTTTATTGCTTTGTGTTTTCTCTTGTTTCTGAAGGTGAGTTGAGACCACCATATCCTCTTTCTTTCTTTGTTGGTTAGTTTGTTTTTGGTCATCGTCCTGTTCTGAGGGAATGGGCAAAAACTTTAGATTCCTTGCCAGCACCTAGATAGATTCCTCCTCCCTTGTAGGATACACACACCCAAAGCCCCTTCCCATCGTAATTAGTGGGTCTGGGCCTTTCCTTTGGTGTATTAAAGGATATTTCCATTTAACCTTCACCTGGGACTTGAGACTTTTGTGTCCCCAGTATTTTTGGAACCTGGATTCCATCATATCTTTAGAAAAATTTAAAATATTTATAGTAAACAGAGCTTCTGCCAATTGCAGGTGGGGGCTTACTCCCCCTTTTTGTTTTTGTAATTGTTCCTTAAGGTATTGGTGATTTCTTTCAACAATAGCTTGTCCCTGGGGATTGTAAGGGGTTCCTGTAGTATGTTTGATACACCATCTCTCAAGAAAGCCTGCAAGAGCCTTAGAGGCAAAGCAAGGTCCGTCGTCTGTTTTGATTTGGTGGGGCAGTCCTAATGTTGCAAAACATTGGAGAAAGTGGGATTGGGCATGTTTGGCCCTTTCTCCAGAATGGGCTGTGGCCCAGCAGGCTCTGGAGTAAGTATTGATGGACATGAAAACATATTTAAGTTTGCCAAAGGCGGCGAAGTGGGTGATATCTGTTTGCCAGTGGGCATTAGGTCTTAGGCCCCGAGGATTAACTCCTTGGGGTTGAAGCAGGGATACTCTGAGAAAGGGTTGGCAAGATTTACATGTTTGGACAGCTTTTTTCAATTCCATCACAGGCACCTGGGGGAACCTTTGGTGTAGCCCTCTCCAGTTTACATGGGTTAGCTCATGAAAGTTTACAGCTTCATGAGCTGTTAAGATGTTAGGCCCTAAGGCCAGCTGGTCTGCTAGGGTGTTTCCCATAGATAAGAAGCCAGGGAGGCCCGAGTGTCCTCTAAGGTGCTAGAGATATATCTGGGCACTCCTTCCTTCTAAGAAGGCTTTAAGTTCTACCATGGGGGGGAGATTGGGTTGCTGTCGAGTCTAATGTGGGCTTGTGGCAAGTGGGGTAAGAGGTTAGTAACGTACAGGCTGTCGGAGAAAAGGTTACAGGGTTCATGGATGTCCTGCAGTGCCATCACAACTGCCAGCAACTCCTTATATTAAGCGGATCCTTGGCTCGGTTGGAATCTCTGACTGGTTGGGATGGGACCGTTTTCTCTAAAGGCTACATAGGCCAAGCTGGCTCTCCCTCCATCAGTGAAGATGCACAGTGCATGTGGGTTCCCAGTACCTTAAAAGGGGGGATTTGTTGGATCTTTTCAGGGGCCACCGTGAACCCTCCCTGTGTTAAAGTTTGTCATATTGTTTCAAGGAGTCCCCACAACTCATGGGGGTCCCGGTGGCCAATGATAAGATCATCCATATAGATGTACAGAAGGGAATCCTTCTGTGACAGCATGGGGGCCAGGAGGATGGTGAGGTACTGTTGGCAAAATGCAGGGCTGTTGGCCATACCCTGAGGTAACACCACTCACTCATATCGGTGATCTGGCGGTGAATAGTTGAGCAAAGGCACTGAGAAATCAAACTTACTACAATCCTCTGGGTGCAGGGGGATGGAGATAAAACATTCCTTAAGGTAAAGACGGGGGTGGTGACCGAGGAGCCGGGTGGCTACAGCTGTGGTAGCTGCTGCTGCTGTTGCCGTGGCTGCTGCTGCTGTGGTGACAGCGGCAGCAGAGACGTGGTCTGCACTGACCAGGGGGTGCCGAAGCTGGGTGGCGGCGGCAACTTGGAGCCACCTCCCCCTGTGCCTCCAGGGGGGGTGGTCACCTGTGCCTCCGTCCCCTCAGCATGCTCTTTTGTAAAGGCTGCCCATTTCTCTGGTGTCCTTCTCTCTCCCTCCTGAAGCTCTCCCCGAGGCTCCCTCCTCTGGGGGAGGGAGTGCCTTTGGGTGGAAAAAGGTCTTTAGGGCCGTAATGGTAGGGTAAAAGCCGAGGGGAAGATCAATGCCAAAATGCCTCTCCCTTTCCCTTGCCAGCTTCTCCACCCTAGCCCAAGTCTGTCAGGAGAAGAGGTTGTCCCCCAAAATCCAAGAGGCGAGAAAGACAATAGTCTCCCAAGTGTTCAGGGCATTGGTCTCAGTTAACTCAAGTCCCCTAGATTGTAACATGAGGCATAAAGCTCTCAAGGCAGGATCCTTCTTAGCTGAAGTTGCATTACCCATACTTAGGGTCTCACTTACCCTGGAAGACCGTTGGCCTCTGCCAGCAGGCATGGACCTCAGCGTCCCCCTCTTCAAGCCCCATGTTGGGCACCAGGTGTCGGGTCTTAGTTGGGTCCTGTCCTGGAACCGACTGGGCTGAGGAGAGGTAAGTGCACAGCTCGCCGGTTCCCCAGCCTCCTCAGTTCCTGGAGACACTCAGACCCAGCAGGGAGTCCAGTCAAGCAGGTTCTCACTTTATTGCAAGCAGGGCAGTGACTTATATACAAAACAGCCACAAAAGGCATTTAGGCATGAAAGCAAATGACCAATGTTCTTGCATCCCCTCTGACCCTCTCAGGTGGATTGGCATACACAGCTGACAGTTTAACTCGTGTCGCTTGTCCTTATCTTTCCCCAACCAGAGGTTTTGGCAAACAACACAGGTCCCTCCTCTACCTTCTCTCAGCGCCATCTTGACCTGGCTGGCCGGGTGGGCCCCGTCAGGACCAGCCTTAGTCTGTGCACTGTTGGCAGGCCTCCATCCTAGAGAGTATCAGGCTGCCTCCCCAGGATTGGGTTCATCCACTAGCAAGGTTCTCAAGCCTCGGTGACCACCGCAGATGGAAACACAGTCACCTTCAGTATCTGAGGGCCTTGCTTGCAGTGTGTTCCTCATACCATGGTCTCATGTACTCATGTAAAATGGCCTCCTATAAAAGGCCCAGTATTTGCACATAATCTAGTCACATCCTCCCAAGTACAATACCTCCAGATTACTCACCTAATATAGTGTGTTCAGTTTGAGTAGTTGATTTTTTTTTTAATATTTTTTTAATTTAATTTTATTTATTTATTTATGTGTATGAATGTACTGTTTTGCGTGTAGGTCTGTGCACCCGTGTTGTGCAGTGCCGCGGAGGTCAGAAGAGGGTCTCGGAATCCCCTGGAACTGGAGTTCTCCTGGAATTGGAGTTACAGACGGTTCTCAGCCGCCATGTGGGTGCTGGGGATCGAACCCGGGTCCTCTGCAAGAGCAATCGGCGCTCTTAACCGCTAGGCCATCTCTCCAGCCCTTTTTTTTTTTTTTTTTTTTGGTCTTTTTGAGAGACAGGGTTTCCCTGTAGCCACAGCTGTCCTGGAACTCACTCAGTACACCAGGCTGGTCTTGAACTCACAAACGTCCTCCTGCCTCTGCCTCCCAAGTGCTAGGATTAAAGGCGTGCGCCACCACGCCCGGCTATATATTTTTTTTGAGTAGTTCTTAATAGCTCTACATGTATTCAGTACAGACCCATTTTGTCAGACGTACTTTCGATCCTTGACTGAGTCCCCACAAATGGAATCTGTGGACAAAAAGGGCTGACAGTATTCAGTGAACTGATTGAGGACAGGTGCAGTGAGGCCTCTCGTACCTTGCACATTTCAAATGACCATCCTACTCTGTTTTTGTCACTTCTTTGTAACCTTGGAGGAGGGCAGGAAGGGTTTATTCTCCCATTTAATAGACAAGGAATTGAAAGCAATGGGAAAAAAAAAAAAAAAAGCTAGGCAGTGTGTAGTGGTATGAACTTATAATCCCAACTCAGGGAAGGCAAAGGCAGGCAGATCCCTGGAGCATCTTGGCCAGCCAGCCTCCCCTAATTGCTCCAGGTCCATGAAAATCTTACCTCATAAACAAGGTGGACGGCCCCTGAAGAACAGCACCTGTGATTGACCTGTGTTGTCCACCTGCACACACATACAGATGAACATGCACATGGCACACACACACACACACACACACACACACACACACACACACACATCAATGGCGTTTGAATGACTAATTAGTGGTGCAGTCACATGTGAGCCCATATTCCAGCTCCTGATCAATTCATGCTTTACTCCATCCATCCATCCTTGTTTGATGTAACAGTGGTAGCCTGGCATTGTGAAGGGCTCATTATGCCATGAATGTGTGAAGGGTTCATTATGCCATGAATGTGTTCATGTTCTAATGATGCTGCTTCTGATAATGCTGGTTGTACCCAGCAGTCCACTTCATGCAGATGCTAACAACTACGCACTCTTTTCCCATGTTTTAAACACCGGGATGCCAGTCAGACATGTGGTTTGTTTTGTGTTGATTTCTTGAATCTGCATCAACCAGAGTCAAACTCAGTTGATAAAATTGTGATCTCAGGTTTCCCATACTCCAGTTGTCTGTTACCATCAGTCTTGTGCCTACAGAAGCCACATCTCAAAGGGACAGGTTCACATTTTGTTCTGAGCCTTTGGCACATCTACAACTGGAAAGCAGTACTTGATGGAACACATTAGATTTTCCCTGCAGAAAGTACCTGCCTCACAAATGCAATTAAACTTTTTCTTTCAACACACTTTTGAATAGAACCTTTATCAATACTTTTGAGAACAGTACCATGACCCAAAGCTTACTTCTGTTCCATATCCTCAACATTTTTTTAACCTTGCTCTTCAGTGACCTCACTGAAAGACAGGCAGCCTCGATCCCCACAACTCTAGTGGTTTTAAGGCTTCAGCTTGCTCTCCTCACTCTCTCTCTGGGCTTCTCCTTTCTCTCTCTCTCTCTCTCTCTCTCTCTCTCTCTCTCTCTCTCTCTCTCTCTCTCTGGGCTTCTCCTCACCCTCATTCTCTCTCTGGGCTTCTCCTTGCCCTCACTCTCTCTCTCTCTCTGGGCTTCTCCTTGCCCTCACTCTCTCTGGGCTTCTCCTTGCCCTCACTCTCTCTGGGCTTCTCCTTGCCCTCATTCTCTCTCTCTCTCTCTCTCTGGGCTTCTCCTTGCCCTCACTCTCTCTGGGCTTCTCCTTGCCCTCACTCTCTCTGGGCTTCTCCTTGCCCTCACTCTCTCTGGGGCCCTCACTGTCTCTGGGCTTCTCCTTGTCCTCACTCTCTCTGGGCTTCTCCTTGCCCTCACTCTCTCTGGGCTTCTCCTTGCCCTCACTCTCTCTCTGGGCTTCTCCTTGCCCTCACTCTCTCTCTGGGCTTCTCCTTGCCCTCTCTCTTTTTCTGAACTTCTCCTTGCCCTCAGTCTCTTTCTGGGCTGCCCTGTGTTGAAGCTTTGCCCTTCCTCATTGTGCTGGACAAGTTCTGTCACAGGGCATGTGCCAGGTGCCCATGTGCAGATGCACATCTATATCCCAGACCCTGTTCCTGTGTCTTAGACTTGTGGCTCAGCCTGTCTTTGGCTGGCTGTTCTGCATGTCCAGGTGTCTACACTTCCTAGGCTCTCCCATGAGAACTGGAGTCAGCTTCTCTGCTGTCTCACCTGGTGTACTAGTCAAGGTTCTCTAAAGAAACAATCTGTAGTAGAATGAAAAAATATATATTTATTTACATATATTTATTAGATTAGATTAGCTCACAGGGTAGCATCCAAGTATTCCAACAACGGCTGCACCACACTGGAGAGGCTGAGAATCTGGTAGTTGCTCAGTCTCCCAGTAGTCCCAATCTGGAGCTGGAGGCCTGATGGATTCTGGGAGATCTGCTAGTCTTCAGTCTTTGCTGGAATCTGAGGAGTTGGGCACAGCAGCAAGACAAACTCACCAGCAAGAGAGAAGGCACACATCAAAAAGGGAAGAGCTCCCCTCTGCCTTGGCCTTTTATGCCGGCTTCCATGAGAGGGTCACACGCCCATTTAGGGGGGTCTTCCAGGCCAAATGATCCCATCCAAGGACTTTTTCTCGTTTTACTTAATCCCAAATCCCAGGCTTAGCCATCAACCTGGAGACATGAATGGCCCCTTAACTTGAGGCTCTGAGTGTCCTTCCCACACACCATCTCAACCATTGTGTCCACCTGATTCTCATCTCTCCTACATGCTTTCTTCCCATTTTAAGTAGCTGAATCTCAGGGTTGCTTGTCTGTACCACTGCAACATCAGGATGCTTGGTTCCCGGCATCCATTCTTTACCACTGCAACATCAGGATGCTTGGTTCCGGCATCCACTCTGCACCATGCAACATCAGGATGCTTGGTTCCGGCATCCACTCTGCACCACTGCAACATCAGGATGGTTGGTTCCCCGCATCCACCCTTGCTCTACTCTGTCCCTCTTTTGCTTAGTTTCCAGATGGTATTTTAAATCATGGAGTTGGCCCTATCGCCTTGTTGCTGGCTCCCAGTGCCTAATGTCACTTTGTGTGCACAACCATGCATTGACCTGGCTAGTACCCAACTTCACTTCTGTATCCACGGTCTGTATCCCACAGTGATAGCCCACAGTCTTTATCCCACAGTGATAGCCCACAGTTTCTGTCTCACAGTGATAGCCCATAGTCTAGCCCACAGTCTCTATTCCATAGTGATAGACCACAGTCTCTATCCCACAGTGATAGCCCACAGTCTCTATCCCACAGTGATAGCCCACAGTCTCTATCCCACAGTGATAGCCCACAGTCTCTATCCCACAGTGATAGCCCACAGTCTCTATCCCACAGTGATAGCCCACAGTCTCTATCCCACAGTGATAGCCCACAGTCTCTATCCCACAGTGATAGCCCACAGTCTCTATCCCACAGTGATAGCCCACAGTCTCTATCCCACAGTGATAGCCCACAGTCTCTATCCCACAGTGATAGCCCACAGTCTCTATCCCACAGTGATAGCCCACAGTCTCTATCCCACAGTGATAGCCCACAGTCTCTATCCCACAGTGATAGCCCACAGTCTCTATCCCACAGTGATAGCCCACAGTCTCTATCCCACAGTGATAGCCCACAGTCTCTATCCCACAGTGATAGCCCACAGTCTCTATCCCACAGTGATAGCCCACAGTCTCTATCCCACAGTGATAGCCCACAGTCTCTATCCCACAGTGATAGCCCACAGTCTCTATCCCACAGTGATAGCCCACAGTCTCTATCCCACAGTGATAGCCCACAGTCTCTATCCCACAGTGATAGCCCACAGTCTCTATCCCACAGTGATAGCCCACAGTCTCTATCCCACAGTGATAGCCCACAGTCTCTATCCCACAGTGATAGCCCACAGTCTCTATCCCACAGTGATAGCCCACAGTCTCTATCCCACAGTGATAGCCCACAGTCTCTATCCCACAGTGATAGCCCACAGTCTCTATCCCACAGTGATAGCCCACAGTCTCTATCCCACAGTGATAGCCCACAGTCTCTATCCCACAGTGATAGCCCACAGTCTCTATCCCACAGTGATAGCCCACAGTCTCTATCCCACAGTGATAGCCCACAGTCTCTATCCCACAGTGATAGCCCACAGTCTCTATCCCACAGTGATAGCCCACAGTCTCTATCCCACAGTGATAGCCCACAGTCTCTATCCCACAGTGATAGCCCACAGTCTCTATCCCACAGTGATAGCCCACAGTCTCTATCCCACAGTGATAGCCCACAGTCTCTATCCCACAGTGATAGCCCACAGTCTCTATCCCACAGTGATAGCCCACAGTCTCTATCCCACAGTGATAGCCCACAGTCTCTATCCCACAGTGATAGCCCACAGTCTCTATCCCACAGTGATAGCCCACAGTCTCTATCCCACAGTGATAGCCCACAGTCTCTATCCCACAGTGATAGCCCACAGTCTCTATCCCACAGTGATAGCCCACAGTCTCTATCCCACAGTGATAGCCCACAGTCTCTATCCCACAGTGATAGCCCACAGTCTCTATCCCACAGTGATAGCCCACAGTCTCTATCCCACAGTGATAGCCCACAGTCTCTATCCCACAGTGATAGCCCACAGTCTCTATCCCACAGTGATAGCCCACAGTCTCTATCCCACAGTGATAGCCCACAGTCTCTATCCCACAGTGATAGCCCACAGTCTCTATCCCACAGTGATAGCCCACAGTCTCTATCCCACAGTGATAGCCCACAGTCTCTATCCCACAGTGATAGCCCACAGTCTCTATCCCACAGTGATAGCCCACAGTCTCTATCCCACAGTGATAGCCCACAGTCTCTATCCCACAGTGATAGCCCACAGTCTCTATCCCACAGTGATAGCCCACAGTCTCTATCCCACAGTGATAGCCCACAGTCTCTATCCCACAGTGATAGCCCACAGTCTCTATCCTACAGTGATAGCCCACAGTCTCTATCCCACAGTGATAGCCCACAGTCTATATCCCACAGTGATAGCCCACAGTCTATATCCCACAGTGATAGCCCACAGTCTATATCCCACAGTGATAGCCCACAGTCTCTAGCCCACAGTGATAGCCCACATCTCTAGCCCACAGTGATAGCCCACAGTTTCTAGCCCACAGTGATAGCCCACAGTCTCTAGCCCACAGTGATAGCCCACCATGGCTTCTGTTATTAGTTGGTAGTTAGCTCTGGGCTGCCCTAAGCCTAGGAGATCTAAGAGTACCAAACTGAGGAGTTATGAGGAAGAAAGCCAGAAGTCATGCCCAGTAAATTACTAAATCATTTCCTTGCACTGCCTCTGTCTGGGTCTCCAAACCAGATTAGGAGCCTGAAACTTTGGGCATATTGCTTAACCATTCTATGCCTTAGTTTCCTTACAAGTTGGTAAAATTAGGACAATTTATATCTACCAATGTGAGATTCTGAGATGAAATCACCCACAAAAATGTTATCTAGCATCTGGTACTCAGGAAGTAGATAAAATGATAATCATGATGTTAGATCTCAGCAGTTTTGTTAGTAACCCATGTGACACTTGATGAAGCCGTGACAGTGGTCTCCCCGTCTTTTTCTTTATTCACTTTGTTTTGCCCCATAGTAAGCACTTTAGATTTAGTTCCAAGGGAACTATGCTGTCTGACAGCTTGTGTCTTCCTGCTAACATTTGGCTGGATTCTACTCTGGAAGCTCTGAATAAATAACTTCCCTTTTGAGGTCTAGTGTCAGGTGCTATTTGCGAATATCTGGCTTAGAAACCAGGTTTTATGATTTAGTTTGCCTAGGTGGTGTTTAATCTTCAGAAGTGCATATATATTCAGGAGTCACGAGCCTGCCTCATTCATCACAGAATCTCCAAGTTGGGGAACAGTTTCTGACTTGCAGTGGGAGGTCAAGAGATGGATCCCTCAGAGATGAAATCCCAGGACCCACAGCATCAGTGGTATAGCCAGACTTCCTGTCCAGCAGTGGCATAGGGGTAGTTTACTCCCTAGTGTCTGCCTCCTCTCCTTCCACAGCCCCTGTAGAATTCCCAGATGACCCCTGGCAGTGCCTCTCAGCTCAGATCATGATTTGCTGGAAAGGCCCAGCTGTTGCTTGGTGACCACAGCATAGGACCGAGGACCGCAGTAGAGGATTTCGTGGAATGAGTGCCAGGGTGTAAGGGAGCAGAAGCAGCCCAGGGAAGGAAGTCTCTATCTTCCTAAACACTGCACTGCCCATTTGGGAGGACTGGGCAGCTCAGTGCAGACCTCCCTGTAAAGCAAAGGTTGGCGTCCTCAGCAACATGGGCTGGGCAGCAGAGTGTTCTGGAGAGGAAAGGCTGTATCACCTTCCCCACGCCTTCCAACTCCAAGCATTGAGAGTGCTTTCTCACTCGGCCTTATCTGTACATTTCCCCCTCCTGCCTGCATGTATTTTGGGCAGTTTTCCTCTCATTAGTGAGTCTAGAGTCTGCACGGGACTAAAGGGCACCGAGAGTCCCAGGAGGCAGTTCATCTGCTTTGCCCCGTGAAGGATGGACTTGGCGCCAAACGTCTGAATTTGCTTTGCAGGACTATTTCTTACTTGAATTGTCCCTTGTCCTCCCTTGGCTATTGCTCAGTGACCAGTCCATGTGTGCAGCAGAGCATCTCCAGTTGCTTTTCTTCATGTCTGTGTAAATGCTGACATTCGACAGATGGGAACTTCATATTATTTGCTTATTTAGAGAGGAAAGCATTATAACATGGTGTGGCTTTTATTTTAACCTTGTAATAACCCTATATTGTAATTTTGTTCTCTGCTCAGTTGATGCATGAGAAAGCTTGACCAGTTTTGCCTTAGTTTAGGACCCCTATGGGTCAGACCACCAGGGCTGTGTTGCACATAGGACTGAACATGGGAATCTAACACTGTGCAGACCAGCACGGTGTTCTGCGTCCCAAGATGCTTTTGACGAGGGCATCTCCTGGTCACTATTTAACTGTGCTTTGTCTTTCTCTTTGGCCTTCCTGGGGCATGACAGCTTTCCCTTTAAAGGCCAGCCTTTGTGGGCCGGAGATGTACCTCAGTGGTAGAGTGTTTGCCTAACAAGTATGAGACCCTGGATTCAATCTCTAGGGCAAAATCAGTACAGTTAGGGGGCATCTTTCTTTGGGCTGGAATGACAGGCAGAGAGGAGCAAGGGCAGATTCTAGAGGATGGATAACATTCAGAAGTGACTGATTGGTAGAGTGGCTACAGTGTTTGCCATCTTCTTATGTCTGAAAGGTCAGGTAACTAAGCAGAACATTGTGAGCCTAAAATTGCTTTGAATCATGCCTGAGGAATGTCCCATTGGAGAGAAATGGAGGGCAGTGGGTGTTTGCCTGTGTGTAGGAGATAAGTCGCACTGGATGTTCGGATCCAGCCATAAGCAGTATAAAAATGATCATGGGAACCAGAGAAAAAAGACAGAGCAGGCCTTGTGACTGCTGCCCCTGGCAGAAAGCCAGCCCGACTATCAGGCCTGCAGTCTGATCTTGTCAGTTAGTAGAAGCCAGTGGCCATGCTGCAGTGTCCTGTTGCACCAGGAGGGGGTACCAGCTGATGCAAATGGAGATGGGCAAGTGGTCAAGAGAAAGAAGAGGGCTTAGTCACATAGTCTCCTTTGTGTTTGTTTGCCTCTGTCTCTCCTCACTGACTGTCTTCGTCTCTTGGTCCATGGTAAGACTTGTGCATGTTTTTACACTGAAAGGGAGGAAGCCACTGAAAGAGGCGGCCAAAGCTCAAGAGCAGCAGGGACATCTCTGCTCACTTCTGGGCTCTGCATTCAGTCATCTCTGTTACTGCATTAACTTCTCTGAATCACAGAGGTGAAAAGATGGATGAATCTATCAGTCAGGGAGTCAAGGTGGTCTAGACAAAGTGATGTGTCAGCATCTAGGTGTGCAAGAGAGTTGTAAAACTGATAATAAGAAAGAAGTGCTTGGGGCTAGAGAGATAGCTCAGTGGTTAAGAATACTGACTGCTCATGCAGAGGACCCAGGTCCAATTCCCAGCATCTATATGAAGGCTAAGAATCATCTGTAATTCTGGTTCAAGGGGATTGGATGCTCTCTTCTCTTCTGACCTCTGTGGGTATTGCACAACATGGGTGCACCTACCTACATGCACACATTAATTACACTCACATACACAAAATAAAAATAATAAAATATTTTTTAAAAGAAGTGCTTGATATAACATCTGAGCTGTCCGTTTACATTTTAAGCACACTCTAACACGTGGTCTAACACATGGGTATATTACCTCAGATTTCCTAATGAGATAGCTCGGAGATGATTTGTGACTTGTGTGAGGTTTTCTTGAGGTGAGCTCCAACTGTGCAGCTGAACTTGTTCAGTCTGAGCCTCTTCACTGTCCAGGTATTGAGGCCACTAGAGGGCTGTCCTGTGGTCTTCTTCTCTTCATGCTGAGCAGGAAGCTATAGTTGCTAGATGGGCCCAAACACCAAACAGGGATTCCTTTGTACTGTCTGAGTGCCAGAGCACAGTGGAACCGGAGCACATTTGATGCGTGAAAGGGCCCGTCATGGGACAGTGATCCCCGTGTACAGCTGTTGCTCAGCTGATGGCTGACTCTCATCACTCTCCCCAAGGGCCCTGATGGCGTCACTGTCCCTTCCTTCCAGTGAGTCCACTGAAGCAGTGTGCAGTAGGCCAGACAGTGCTGTCTTTATTGCAAAAGTACCTGTCCTGCCCAGGTCAGGCTCCAAGTGGATTTTGCCAGATACACGTCCATACACGTCCCACAGCCTGGCTCTGTATGTACAGGCACTGACAGGGAAAGGCTGCCAATGAAGACTTTCAGCTAAAGGAACAGGAGAACCTAGGATTTGATTGTAATAGGAGAGACTTTAATGGCATCCAATTAAAACAGTGATAGATCTGCCTCTTGCTTTTTTACTTCCTATATGAGAGCTGTAGATCTGGGGTAGACAAAAAAAGAAATACAATAATAATAATAATAATAATAATAATAATAATAATATAATAATGCAGTAATAATAAAGAGAGCACATTTGTTTAGCTAAGACCCTGGGGCCAGCTTCCCTGGCCACATGGGGCTGCAGACTGGACTCCCAAGGCCAGCATTTTCCCAAGTGTCAGAGGGTAGCTGGGCCTGCCCATCCTGGCATTCATTTGGGTGTAGATGACCACCTGGAGTGAAGGGGACCAGGGGAGGGGCACTTGTCCATTACCTCGGGGTCACTGTTCCCACCCTCCTGTCCCCACAGCCTTTCCGCTGCGCTCACTGTCATTACTCCTGCAACATCTCTGGCTCTCTGAAGCGCCACTACAACCGGAAGCACCCCAATGAGGAGTATGCCAATGTGGGCCGTGGGGAGCTGGCAGCTGAAGCTCTCATCCAGCAAGGTAGGTGAGGGCCAGCCCAACACCAACAGGGTTTCCCAGTGCAGGGTCTGAGCTGCACAGCGCTGTGGAAGGAGCCCATTGCTGGGCTGTTAGAGCTCAGCATCAGGCCAGTTCCTCCTCTGTTGCTTGTGTTAGCACCATCCCAGCACTCACAAGCACGAGCTAATGCCCAGTGCCTAGTATATTGACAGATCTCTGCTACCCCACACTATGTGTTAATAATGCACCTGCAAACAACATTTGCATGGTGGGAAGTTTGGTGCTTATTTTCTTTATTCAACATTGATTGACAGGAACATTTTGTTTTCCTTTGGCACAGTCTTCCTAATTATAATTCCTAAGGGCTTTTGATAATACAGCATTGAGTGTAAGTACTTAACAGTACTGTTACCAAATATGATGGAGTTTCTAGGTCTGCTCTTTTTTTTTTTAAATTATAACTAATGCTACTATAAATATACTTAATAGTCGAACTTTTGATGGATTACTTAAAAAAGCATTTTGAGTATACAGGTTAATTATTCATCCTGAAAAACTTCTTAGAACATTCATGGTGAGCAAATGAAAACTTGTGATGGTATTGGAATGTTGGAGTGTTTATTGGGGGTTTTTGAATAAACAAACACATTCACACCAAAGACAGATTAATGCCCATGTCATCACACAGAGAACTACCATCATATTTTTGTTTCAACTAAAAATAAGTGCAGTGTGTGACCTTAGTTGCTTCTCCTGAGTCCTGTGGCTATTTGAGGCAATGGATAGTTTTAGAAACCTGTCCCAAATTAACAGATGTAGGATCGTGAGCGGTGCACAGCTGGGGACGCTCAGTTTTTTGAGTCAGCACAAAGCTCCATTTGCTGTAATCGCCCAGAGATGCATCTCCGTGTACCACAAACGAATTGTCTGTATCCGACAGCGTTTGGCAGCGGAGCTGACAGGAATAGATGAGCAGCTTAGAAACCTCAGATCATGTCAGAGCCGGCCATCTGACGTGTCAGAGTGCAAGGCAAAAGCAGGCATTTCACATTCTCTTGTACAGCATTTTTATGGAGCTAGGACTGGGGGCTTCAGGGAGGGAGGAGCTTCATTCAAGTCTGTTCTTCTTCTTCAGCTCTGTGGTCTTAGGCAAGTCACCTAAGTCTGTGTTGGGTCCCTTCTTGCACAGCAGCATCTGCTCTGAGGGTGGAGAGGGTGTGCTGCAAAGTCTAGGCATGCAGGGCCATTGCAGGCCTGGCTTTACTTTTATGAAAATATCTGAGATTTCGGGAGCCATTGTCTCCCCCACTCTCATTTTTGTGCTGGGGTTCAAACCCAGGGCCTTGTATATGCTGCACAAGCACTTTACCACTTAGCTGCTCCCATACTGCATTTTTTATGACAATCATGGGGGAAGAATGGATTAACTTAGAGTCACCATAAATACTGAGCGGAAGACTAGAACCTTGATTTCACATCCTTCACACTCTTGGGTTGGATTGGCAGGACATAGACATTTACTGTGGCTGGTGAGACAGGCCCGTGGGTCTGATTGATGAGACAAACTGCGCTATGCTTCTAGACTTCCCTCACTGCCTTGCAAAAAATGTGCTGAACTTGAACTGTTTTATCCTTGAAGTTTCTGTTAACTTTCTAAGGTTCTCTGTAATTAATTGGCATTTCCTAGGAGAACCTGGGTTTTATATGTAATCTTTGAAGGGGAATGTTTGATCATCTTTTTTTACATATCACCACCCACCTATCCCCTTCCAGGGACATTGAAGAAGGAGATGCCTAAATGTCTATTGACTGCTAAAAGGCATTTGTGCTTGGAGAGAGAAGAGTCTCTGAACAGTAGAATCCCAACATGGTTTAGCCATTTCAGAACACAAAGCTGACACTGTTCTTATGTCTGGGAAAGCAAAGGAGAATTCAACACAGGGTCGATTCTTTAGAAATGGGGGGTTGGTACCACTGGAATTGTTATTCTTTTTGATTAACTTCAAGTAATTCTCCTCATATCTATATCTCTTCACAAAACACCTTCACAAGATTTTATAATTTCTTTAAAACACATAGATATGAAGCAAGATGTATTCAAATAATATAGAAAGCCATGCTTAAAGTGTAAGTCTTTCAAACTGACATTTCAGACTGCTACAACCAAGTGCAGGTTCATTGACTGTCAGCCATATTTAAAGTGTGCTGCACTGGGACACAGGAAGACCATCACTCGCTAAAAACACTCTCCTTTCCCATAACAGAGGCATTCTGGGAAGGGTGCAAGTGTACAGTGTCAGCATGGAGGTCAGGGCTGAAAACTTCCATATCACGTTCACGTTCTGTGTAGGTTTATGAGGAATGATGCCCTCGTATTATGCACATGGTATGGATTGTCTTCACTCAACTGCAGAAGCTCATGGGGGAGCAGAAGTGCTGTGGCTTCTCTCAGTAGTTGTGCTTGTAAGCTTTTAGCAACTACTTATTCTGTAGTAGGGAGGAGAATCCAGTCACTGCAGTGTAAATACTTCCACTGTGGCTGGCTGTAAGTTGCTAGCACAGACATTGGGAAGTGGTGTGAGCATTTGACTTGGAAGCTGGCGCACACTGGCTCCAGTGTGCCTTTGCTCCCAAGGGCACAGGATGACACTGTGAGGTCCCTGTTAGCAGGCCCTTCCAGTATTTAGCAGCTCCTTCAGAGCTCTGCTACTCTTTGGTCATTAGACTTTTTAAGCACTGTTATGTAACTGTCTATTACTAGTTTATATTACATGTTCAGCTCCTATTTTGAAGGCTTATCCTCAGCATTCTCACACACAAATACCAGTTTTATGCTGCTTAAGGAAGACGTAGCTGGTTTGCTTCACCAGGCCTGCCATTCCTGCCCCTTAAAATATGCCTGCTTAAGCTAGCTCCAGTTCCAGCTCAGTAAATTACAGGCAGTGAGATCTGTAATATGCTTTGGTGCCAAACTTTATGAAGCCTTACCTTCCTTCTAAGAGGTGTGTAATGAGCTGAAGGTAGGGCCTATTGCTTGTGTTCCCGAGTCTGTGTTACTTCACATAGTATAACAGCTTCTAGTTCCAACCATTTACCTGCAGGTTTCATGGTTTCACTCTTCTTCACTACCGAATAGAGCTCCACTGCATAAGTGTACTACACTTTTGTCATCCAATCATCAGCTGAGGGACATTCAGGATGTTTCCACTCCCTAGTGACTATGAAAAGAGCTTCAACAAACATGGCTGAGCAGGTATCTCTGTAGTAAGATGTCAAGTCTTTGGGTAGATGCCAACGAGTCTTCAGTTGAACCACATCTGCACGACCTCTTTCTCATGCAGGATAATGTGTACCCATGTTCCAAGCCTTAGGAAATACCTGTCTTTGGGGGACCTATGTTCCATCTATTAAACTATGGCTTCCATAAGGACATGAGATTTGGAATTTTTACCTTAGTAGAAGAGGAAACTCATACTGAAGAATGTAAGGAAATTTGTTTGGGTCTTACAAGCATGATCTGCATGCCTGTTTCATGTTCCATGCCAGTTCTGGAATTACATTATGAACATGAAATTGAATTTTACATAATGTCAGGCACCATAAAGAAGGGTGATATTTTAATGCCTGGAAATCCTCTAGAACATACTAAATTCTATAAAAGGGGAAGGGAGCCTTGATGGGTTTCCAGAGTTGCTAGTGAACTTTTTTCCTTTCTCCTGATTAATCAATCCAGGTGAGGAAATTGTTATTTGGCTCAAATACCAGGACTGGAACTCATCAAGTTTTTTTGTTGACCTTTATTGTATATTGCTAAGAATTTAATTAATTGAAATAAAATTATTTCTCTCAGCTTTGATGTCAATTAACTAACATAGTTATACATTCAGCCTAGATTACATATTTCTATTTGTTGTTCTTTAATTAAAGTTGCTATGGCAAAGGTTGAAGTTTTATTTAATGTGGGGCATTACAACATTAAGTTAAATTTAAACATAATATAAAGATTTTTTCTTTCAAAATTAGTTTCCATGAAAGAGTACTCCAGAAGGAGTCTCTAGGTTCATTATGAAGCCTCTGTCTGACCTCAGGTAGTTTGCTATTTGTGCTTAACTCTTACCAGGAGAAGCAGGTCAGTATAGCCAAGGGCAAAGGCGGAGAAGACTTAGGACAGGTGGTTAGTAAATGATAACAAGGTTAAAAGGTAGTTCAGTGATCCTCTGGCTAAGAAAGAACAAGACCATTTGATCTTGACTATAAAAAGACTCAGTGTGTTTGAGATTTAGAAACTAAGCATCCAGTTAAGGGTCTGTTCTGTAGAATGTTTGGAACTTAAGAATTTGATGTCCATCTCCAGTCTTGCTGACGAGGATAGGGTCACCTGGCTTTGCCTCTCCTATCCTGCCTCTGCTGCTTTTGCACATTTCCAGGCTCAGGAGACTCAAAAGCAATGAGCTAAAGGTGGGAGAGGAAGTAGGTTTGGCTTCCAGTGCTAAGGAATAGAGAGTCAGCCACCACATTAGCTACTAGACAAGAACTCTGGTTATAGAGTATGCTCTGAGCAGATACCACTGACATGGGATTGCTTCAGGAGATGCAATTGTAACTGCATGAGCAAGAGGATTAAATTGTGTGATATATTCCCCCTAAGGGTTTTCTGGTTTTTATAAAATTTGTCCAGAAAAAAAATCAGCAACAGATCAGAATTTCTCTGCTCTCCATGATGTGCCAATGAGCAAAAAGTGAATATGACAGGTTGAGAGATGTTTGGTCATCACCTCTGCTCACCAGCTGTTGAAGAAGTGAGTCAGCATGCATGCCAGATTGTGGAATGGCCTGTTGTACACAAAGGACCAGGCACTGGGCAGAGCTGTGAGTCTGAAAGATCTTGAAAGGAGACTGAAGTGTCGTACTGCCCTGGGAAATTGATGGGAGATGTGGCCAACATTATTGTTTAATGTACAAAAATTAAATCGGTCCCTGCCTGCCTGGGGTTAAGGAAATGTTACTTCAGATACTCAAGCCTTTGTGTAAAATGAAGTAATCATACCAGGCCAGTACTGGGTTGTTGTGAAGTGAGCATGACTCCTGTTTGATATGTGCCTAGAAAACAGGACATGTGTTTCTGGTGGTGGTGCTACTAGGAGTAAAATAAGCAATGCTCATTGACGCAGTGATTAACCTGGACATGTGTGTGTCAGATACGGGACTGTGTGAGGAAGCAGCTTCCCTGGCAGGAGACAGGGTCTACACAATGCTCATCCATGTAATGACTGACCTGGACATGTGTGTGTCAGATACGGGACTGTGTGGGGAAGCGGCTTCCATGGCAGACAGGGTCAGAAGAGCTTGCCAGACAGTATTAGATTAACACTTTTTGTTTCAAGGACAAACAGAACCCAGAGAATGGAGAACTAGTTTAAGAGGAGGGTAGGAGCAACCCTTCCTTGTGAGGTTACATTCAGTTTCACTGCTGCTGATTCTGAGATCCCAGGACACAGTGTAAGGACAGAGGAATATGCGGCAGAGTAGCTAGGTAGCTGGAGAGGCCCAGGAGCAGGAGCTGTGGAACTAGATAGTCATCAAGCTGCGGAAACACTGGGGGCTTGAGTGAGGGCACTGCCTGCCTGGGTGGTCCCTGTTGGGCAGGCAGCACCAGGCCTGCAGCCATCCCGCTGCAGCTAGAGCTTGCTTCCCTCCTGGGAGGTTTGTGTCCCCCTTCCCCCCAGTTTAGTGACACTTCTGATGTGATTTGAGAAAGACAGTCTTCTCTGTGACCTTAGGGTTTTTTGTTTTGTTTTGCTTTGTTTTTCTGGTACCTTGAGTTTTACTCTTCTAATTAAAGTGTTCAAACATTTTCTGGAACATGTCCAAAATTTAAATGGTTCAATAAACAGTGACACTTTAGGATGTGACCAGCCTTTTAATTTATTCTTTTTTTTCCCCAAAGCCAATTTTTTATTGAAGCTCTGTGCATTTCATACAAAATTACAAATCAAATCTAGACCCTTGCCCCCGTCTCTGCCCCCCCCCCCAGATAATTTATTCTCTACTAGGAGACTCACAGGAGAGTTTGTAACTGTGACTTAGCTTCTCATGGAAGTGACCTGAGAATCTAACTCTTGGTTTTAAGCATTTGGGGGCAAAGGAGATGGACAAAAGCAGTCACTGGTCTTCAGTGATTTTTAATATAGATTTTTTTTTTTTTTTGGTCTTTTTGAGACAGGGTCTCCCTGTAGCCCAGGCTCTCCTGGAACTTACTATGTAGACCAGACTGGCCAGAGATCCAACTGCCTCTGCCTCCGAGGGCTGGGATTAGAGGCGTGCACCACCACACCCTGCTTCTTCAGTGACTTCAAAAAAACAAATGTTGGGGCCTGGAAAGATGGCTCAGCAGTTAAGAGCATCAACTGCTCTTCCAGAAGACCTGGGTTTGATTCCCAGCACCCACATGGAGGCTAAGAACTGTCTTTAAGCTGGGCGTGGTGTTACACATCTTTAATCCTAGCACTAGGGAGCCAGAGGCAGGTGGATCTCTGTGAGTTCAAGGCCAGCCCGGTCTACAGAGTGAGTTCCAGGCCAGCTGGGGCTATAGGGAGACCCTGTCTCAAAAAAAAAAAGTAAGTGAATAAAAATTTAAAACAATTTATAAAAAATGTTATTTACAAATAACAACATGAAAGATTGATTTTATCCACTTTCCAGCCTGGTCAGGGGTTATGTTACTCATTTCTCTGTGTCATTTAAAATATCACAGGTTTCATCTCAGCATTTTGAGTGCTGGGATCACCAGTTCCATCTTGGTGTCTTGAGTAGTGGGATCATGGGTTCCATCTCAGCGTGTTGAGTGCTATGATCCCAGGACTCAAGATGCTGAGATGGAGCCTGGGATCCCAGCACTCAAGAAGCTGAGATGGAGCTGGTGATCCCAGAATTTTTTGGAGGAAAAAAAAAAAACAAACAATTTAAAAGGAGCAATAGCAACAAAAAGACTTGCTCAAAGAACTTACCCAAACAGTGAACTTCTGCATCAAAGTTAAAAAAAGGACTTGAGAAAAAGATACAAGACAGGACTAAACATGTAAGGTAGAATGCATGAGTGAGGGGGTGGGGCATGGATGGAGGAAAGGCATGAACTTGATTAAGAAATATTGTATGAAATGCACAAAAACTCAGTAAAAAATTAAGGAAAAAATAAAATAAAATATCAGGCTCTCTGCAAAGGCACATTCAGCAAATAAGAAAAGTGCTTTAAGTTTTCCAAGCTCAGCCCTGACAAGCATAGACACTGTTGCTGCTGTACCCCAGTACTAAGCTAAGCTCCAGGTAATGTTAGTGCTAGGAACAAAATAATGGACTTTTTAGATCCGAGGCATTTGGCTGGAAGGAGGAATGCAGTGGTTTACTTGCCTCGAACACCTCACTTGCCCTGAACACCTCTCTTTACCTCTCTGTGCTCGGAGGCGGTCTGAAGTGAGGAATGCAGTGCTCTACTTGCTGTGAACACCTCTCGTTACCTCTCTCTGCTTTTAGGAGGTCTGAAGTGAGGAATGCAGTGCTCTACTTGCTGTGAACACCTCTCATTACCTCTCTCTGCTTTTAGGAGGTCTGACGTGAGGAATGCAGTGTTCTACTTGCTGTGAACACCTCTCATTACCTCTCTCTGCTTTTAGGAGGTCTGAAGTGTCCTGTTTGCAGCTTTGTGTATGGCACCAAATGGGAGTTCAACAGGCATCTGAAGAACAGACATGGCTTGAAGGTGGTGGAAATTGATGGAGACCCGAAATGGGAGGTAACATCTTAGCATGCAGTATGATCTCAACACATGTGACTAGCCAGGCGAGACCAGTGCTGGGCACAGTCAACTCTTGTCACTAATAATGGTGGGAAAACTTCTACAGCCATTTCAGATCATGTCTAGGGGTACCACTGAGTAGGATTGAGGGCATCCATGTGAAATCTTACTGAGCGTTGAACTGAGACTCTTCTCTGAATGTTTCCATTGACCTCTCTGATATGAAACAAACCCCTTTTTTTGGTATTTTTTTGAGACAGGGTCTCCCTTTAGTCCCAGATGGCCTGGAACTCACTCTGTAGACCAGGCTGGCCTTAAACTCACAGAGATACGCCTGCCTCTGCCTCCCAAGTGCTGGGATTAAAGGCATGCCCCATTTTACATGGTGTATCCTGCAGAATAGGGATGCGTTGCTTTCCTCGTTGAGAAAACGGTGAAGAGCCGCATTTCCTGAGCCTAGACCTACTTTTCCTCCTACCAAAGCCTTGTGGTCCTGCCCACTCTTTCTGCTTTTGCCTCAGGAATTGGAATCAGGCACCATTATAAAAGCTAGCACCCACCTCCCTGTCAATATCAGGTTATACCATGGGCTGATTGCAGTCACTTGAGGCAGGGCAGCTCACAATCACCCACAGCTGCTATAAGGATTTACTGAGCATCCAATGGTTAGGAGTTAGGGCTTTGAAATAATTCACAGCCAACAACAATAATAGTAATAATACTGATAATAATACTAGTACCACCATTACAATGTGGAGATTATTTTGGAATGCAAGGGAAGAATGGATCAGTGGGAGGACATACACTTATAGAGCTCACCCTGGTGATAGAGCTCAGGAAAGAAATGAAATAATCATCTTCACAGATGCAGAAAAGGCATTTGACAGAATTCAACATCCAACTACTATACAGTAGAACTTAATAGAGATGCCTTAAAATGACAAAGTATGTGTCTCAGCCCCAAAGCCAGTATCTCATGTCATTAGGAAACAGTGGAGAGTTTCCATTAAGTCAGAAACAAGACAACAATGCTCAAGAGCCCTGTTAAACATTGACCCTGTGTTGAGGCCATTGGCCACTGTGGTTGGAAACAACAAAGCAAACCAAGGCAGACCTGAAAGGAGAGAAGTAGAAGCATGCACGTTGTAGCACTTGCACATGCCTGCGTTTGCATACACTCTGATAGTATACATTGCACAGGCCTGTGTTCACATACACTCTGATAGGACTATACATTGCACTGGCCTGCGTTTGCATACACACTGATAGGTGTATACATTGCACAGGCCTGCATTTGCATACACACTGATAGGACTATACATTGCACAGGCCTGCGTTCACATACACTCTGATAGGAGAATACATTGGACAGGCCTGCGTTTGCATACACTCTGTTAGGACTATGCATTGCACAGGCCTGCATTCACATACACTCTGATAGGACTATATATTTCACATGCCTGCGTTCACATACACCCTGATAGGACTATACATTGCACAGGCCTGCATTCACATACACCCTGATAGGACTATATATCGCACATGCCTGCGTTCACATACACTCTGATAGGACTATGCATTGCACATGCCTGCACTTGCATACACTCTGATAGGACTCTATACATTGCACAGGCCTGCATTGGCATACACTCTGATAGGACTATACATTGCACAGGTCTGCATTCACATACACTCTGATAGGACTATATATTGTACATGCCTGCGTTTGCATATACTCTGATGGGACTATACATTGCACAAGCCTGTGTTTGCATACACTCTGATAGGACTATACATTGCACAGGCCTGCGTTCACATACACTCTGATAGCGCTATACATTGCACATGCCTGTGTTCACATACACTCTGATAGGACTATACATTGCACATGCCTGCGTTTGCATATACTCTGATAAGACTATACATTGCACATGCCTGCATTCGCATACACTCTGATAGGACTATACATTGCACAGGTCTGCATTGGCATACACTCTGATAGGACTATACATTGCACAGGTCTGCATTCACATACACTCTAATAGCGCTATACATTGCACATGCCTGCATTTGCATACACTCTGATAGGACTATACATTGCACATGCCTGTGTTTGCATACACTCTGATAGGGCTATACATTGCACATGCCTGCATTTGCATACACTCTGATAGGGTTATACATTGCACAGGCCTGCATTCACATATACTCTGATAGGACTATACATTGCACATGCCTGCATTTGCATACACTCTGATAGGACTTACATTGCACATGCCTGAGTTTGCATACACTCTGATAGGACTATACATTGGGGGAAACCAAGATCAAATGAAAACTTACTAAAAGTAATAAGCAGCAAATTTAAATATCAGGAGTAATCAGCATATGTATGTACAATATATACATGTATATATGTACGCATCTTTATAAATATGCATATAAATATATAAAGTCAATTAGAATAGGTTTAAAGATCCCATTTATTATAGGAAAAACTTTAAGCCAGATAATTATCATTATCAGCTTAATGTCTAAAATATAAATTGTGAAAATCAAGTGCTCTGGAAAGAAGCATAAGCTTTGCAGGTGAAGGCATGCAGGCACATCTGTCATACCAGTTATGATGTGGCGGTGCCCCTGAAGGTGACTCAAGAATGGAACATGATCAAAACCCAAATATCATCATATTTTCTCCTAGAGTTATTCAAAATAATTTCTGAAATTAATTTATAAGAAAAAATAATGACTAGCTGAAAACCCTGGAAACAGTGGTGACGGGACAGAGCCTTACCAGGCATCAGAACACGTGGTCAGACCTCTCTCACCACACAGTTTTTCCTTGAGAGATGGTCTAATGGGACACATAGAACATTCAGAGAAGACCAGGGATCCATGGAAGTTAGTATATGGTAAAGGTGCTAGCTCATGTTGATCCAAGAACAGGATGTGAATGTTAGTGGATGACTGAATCAGCTAAATAACCATAGGAAAAAGCCAGTTGCTTCACAACTTGTATGAGTCACATTTACAAAGGTCCAGATCATTAAATATAAAAACAGTGGTATTTCACAAACACTAGAAGAAATCATGAGTGAATTACTCTATTAACTGAGAGTAGGGAAAAGTGAACTTCCCCAATTGTAATTTAAGATCCAGGAATATTGAAAACAACTTAAGTGTCTGTAGAAAAGAACTTACAAACAAAAAAGGAAAATGATAAAATTATGTTCAGTCATATCATCAAAAAGAACATTGAGCTGGAGAGATGACTCAGCAGTTAAGAGCACTGGCTGATCTTGCAGAGGATCTGGGTTCAATTCCCAGCACCCTTGTGGCAGCTAACAACCATCCCTAACTCCAGCTCTATGGGAATTTCAGACCTCTTCTGACCTCCTCAGGCACTGTATGACACTGTATGACACTGGTGCACATTCAAGCAGTATACTCACACACATAAAATAAAAATAATAAAATATTTTTTAAAAAATATAAAAAAGAATCATCATTTCATAAAATGTCTCTAAATACACTGATGATGAGAATCCATAACCCAGTAGGAAAAAAAAAAGAGCACAGACAGGAAGGGGAAAATTCACAGAAAAACAAATACAGATATCCCTGAATAAGCAAACATGATCACAGTCAAACATAAGAATGTTGATTAAAACCAGGCCAAGACAGGATTTCTCACTTATTAGATTGACAGGAAACCAAAAACTTGACACCATTTCCAATGGAGAGACTTCAAGAACCCTCCCCCCCTCCATGAAAGGGGACAGCATCATATGCACGTGTGTGTATTGACTGACAGTCACATGGCTACACTGGCAGAGGGAACAGAGGCTCTGCAGAGGCTGCTTGTTGCAGCGCTATTGATAGCACACATGGCTGGAAGAGTCCGCATTGTCCACAAAAGTCTGCAGTATGGTTCAGCTGCACAGCAGAGATCATGCTGCTCTGGCAAGGAAAAGGGGCTATCTCTGGACAATTCCCTGGGGTCCCCGGGTTCTTATGCTAAGTGGAGGAAATGAGCATGTGTTATGTGTGTTTAAATGTTTATTTTAAAGTCAAAGGATACATTTTTTAAACTTTCCAAAAGGAGCCCGTGTAGCAAATGAGTCAACTGTGTCATCATGGGTGAAGGACAGGGTGGGAAGAAAGGAGCTAACGTATGTAACTGTGCTTACTGCCAGGCACTCTGGGCCAGAGACAGATGCTGCAATCTGATAGATTGCTTCTCACAGTAGCAGTCTTAACCTCTCAGACTATTTCCGATGTGTATTTTGACTGAATAAATATGTGAATATTCTGTAGATAAAGGGAACCATGTTTTCATCGTTGGAGGAAGATGTTACAGAAAGCACAGGCCACAGCTGGATAGAGCCCTACTGCCAACCTGTGGTCAGAGGTGTCACAAAGAACTCGTTTTATTATTATTGACAGTTGTTACTGTCCATATGTTGAGCATCACTTTTTTAAAAATCCAGAATCCACAATGCTGTAAGCTCCAAAACCTTTTCAGTGTTAGGGTGACCCCACAAATGGAAAATTCCCTACTATACCTAATTTGTAAGGTCATTCTCAAAAAACCTCAGGTACAGGAACCTAGGGTTTGATTCCTAGAACTTTGTATTGACTCACAACTGTCTATAGCTCCAGTTCAGGGGATCCAAGGGGCCATCTTTTGACCTCTGGAAGCACTGCACATACATGATACAGTTACATATATGTATACACATAAAAACAGACTGACATGTGAGCATGTACACATACATTATATTGCAAAATCTGAATGAAGTCTGGAATGCTTTGGGTCCTAAGCATTTCAGATGAGAGCTAATCAGCCTGTGTGATACAGATAGTACAGCAGGGTTCCCAACACTCTGTGTCAGGTGAGACTAGAAGCGGTAACATTCCACTAGTAATGAGTACACCAATACCCAGATCTTGGTTTCTAATCATGTTCTCTGATACAAGAAACCAGGGTCTCTTGGAAAAGTGGTTGATCTCAGGGTTGAGATCCTTGAGCATTGTGGAACTAGAAGTTGTGATATGTTCCAGATAGATAGGCAGATACACAGATAGATAGAAGATAGATGATAGACAGATGATAGATAGATAGATAGATAGATAGATAGATAGATTAGATAGATAGATAGATAGATAGATAGATAGATAGATAGATAGATAGATGATAGAAGAAAAGCCAAAAAGGACACTGAATACCTCAATAAAGTCTCAATAGCCAATGTTGGAATACTTTGAGTAATAAAATTAATAATAATAGTATTAGATTATAACTTGAAGCCAGATATCCATAATTCTGACAATATAAATGATTTAGTAATTAAATGAGAGAAAAACTACTATTCTTCCCCACATAAGAATTCTGATTGAGCAGTTGGAGAGATGGCTTAGTGGTTAAGAGTGCTTGTTGTACAAGGGTGAGGGCTAGAGTTCAGCTCCCAGCAACCACTAATAAGCTAGACATGGTCCTGCTCATGCTTGTAACCCCAGCACTGAGTGCACAGACTCCTGATGTCCTCCTCTGCTTGTGATTACAAACATGTGCATATGTACCTACATACACAAAAAAGTTTTTAAAACTAATTTTGATTGATATAGCAGGAATTGAGGAAATAGAAAATACCACAGGACCAGTTTCCACAGGCAGGTTCTACCAGCAAATACCAAAAGTTAGCAATAGGATATTTACATAGCCTCATAACATCCTTATCCACCTACTTATTGATTACCAAGTAATCAATAATAGCAAAATAGTACCATTACATTGGAGCCCACAGATAGAACCATGTAAACAGATGGGGTTGGCTCCATCAGCATGTCCTGATAGCACGTGCCACTCCATTGGTGTCATGAGAAGGGCATTGCACAAAGTCCCTCAACCTCAGGCTAATTGTGGGAAACCCCCAGACACAGACATGAGGTTAATGTCCACATACCTGAGTTGTACTCTCAGAGTTCCAGTGTCAGGAAAGAAAGGAAATCAGAAGTTGTCACTTATGGGAGGGGTCTAGGGCAGTGTAATACCTATATGTACTTGGGACCCAGGATTGGTGCCTGGGACAGGTCCTAGTGAAACACCCTGGTAGAGTCTGGATAAAGCTTGTCACTGGTGGTGCTGCACCAGTGTCATTTGATGTGATGTGTGATTCTCTAGTAGGAGTATGAGGAGAAGCTCAGAGAAGGCCATAGAGCACTTCGTTGTACCACCTTTGAAGCTCTGTGTAGTCTACAGTTCCTTCAATGTAAAGCAGTTATAAAATGTAGAAAGTGGGCAGCACATGTAGGGAAGGGAAGATGAGGTGGATGGACAGGGAAGCACAAGCAATTCCATTAGACTTATAAAACTCTCCAGAAGGAAAGACCCAGTCATCTTTGTGGTAGTCTAGAAAGTCAACTCTGAAAGTGGAATTAAGGCCAAGAATTTAAGAACAAAAGAATACAAAGCCACTCAATGTTAGCATAATCAAATATTTGGTGGCAGAAGGTTTCATTTGTAACATCATCATTTTGTAACTTGGTAAGATAGCAGAGGTCCACGCCTTCTCTTGTATTATTTGGTTATCTCTGAAACTATTTCCTCTGTGTCTTGTTATTGAACAAATTAGTGAAAAAAAATATGCTAACATTAAGAAGGAGACAAACACACAAAGTACGTTTCCTTCAGGAAGTACTCAGCAGAACCCATGAAGCATTCTTACCTGAAAGGGAACCCAGATCTGACTGGGTTTCTAGATTCTCTGCAGCTCCCAGCTGACATCCTCAGGAGGACAGGGGCATGTTAACAGGACCCAGTGGACACCAGGTCTGCAGTCTTGAAGCAGGAGGTCTCAGTCCCTCCAACAAAAAAAATCAGCAGAGAAGAGTGCAGTCCGAAATGCAAGAAAACAGGGATTTTGAAAGTTTTACACAATTCATCAATCACTTCTGCCTCGTGGTCTCATTTAAGTTTGCTTTGAACAGACTATTTAGAAACAGTGGATAAGTGGGGAAGTTTGGACATTGGCGTCCGTATGAACATTGCCTAATTATTTGATAGCACTATGAATTTAACTGCTGTCAAGCATAGTAGGGATATCGTAGTTATGTTTTAAAAGATCTTTAGCTTTTAGAAATACATTTTGAAATATTTAGAGGAAGTGGTGATTTCTGGATTTGATATAAAACCTTTCAGGGTGACCGGTGGCAAGTTGTTCCAGGCTTGTGGTCTGATTCCATCACTAGAACCCACATCAAGGTGGTATGAGAGAAGCAGCTTTACAAGGTTACCCCTGACCTCCACATGTGCACTGTGGCATGAACATGCCCATACACACAAATCCCCCCACACACGTACAGCACATTAAATTCAAGGGCATGGAGAATGTGGGGCTATAGGTGACAAACACCTGACCGTGAGTGATGCTCTTTCCATTGGTGACTGAGTTACAGGCAGTGAGACTTTTATCACACTCATCTCTCTGCTTTACATGCATTCGAAATATTTTATAAAATTGAGACAAAAAGGATGAACTTTGGCATGATAGACTTTGGATCCTATCTCTGTCATCTACAAACTCTTTGACCTTGAAACTTGTTTAACCATGGAGCCCATGTATTCTCATCCATAGCAGGTGGTAGATGGAGAGGTTGAAAGGATTGAGAGAGTACCAAGCTCTGCATGTGGCCTCAGATGAGCCCGTAGTGCCATTGGTGATGATGATGCCCGTAGTGTCATCTCCATGAGTCTCCTGAAGGCTCACACACATTCTGCATGACTTTGCTGTCTGTTAAAGAAATAGACACTGGAATGCCAGTTCATGAGGGGAAATCGTTCTGTCTCAGTCAGTTCCTGCTTTTATGTGTAAATTCAGTAGCATCCTTGTTCTCTAAAGGGCTCCTTTTCAGCAGTTTGTAGCACTATAAGCAGAGCCGTGACCACCGCGCCCCAAATAGTCCACGGTACAGAGCCGTGACCACCCCACCCCAAATAGTCCACAATACAGAGCCGTGACCACCCCACCCCAAATAGTCCATGGTACAGAGCCATGACTAGACTCTCTACGTAGGACAATTAAGTGGCCAGGAAGCTTGGCACACCCACAGAATGACACACTACCTGTCCTGGGAGTTTGGGCTGTCCCTTGTCTCCTAGGCATGCCTTACTGGGATCACTGTCCTTACACAGGAGTTGGCTGGTACATTGATGGTACAAAGGAGAAATGTTCTTTCTGCTAATTTCCACATTCATCAGATATTTATTGGGTGTCTAGTACATGTCAGGCTGGAATAACCTAAATGAACTTGGCCAGTTGGCTGTGAAAGGGCAATTACATGCTACTCTGAGACTCTGTGTCAGTTCTGATGAATACTGATAGAGCATAGCATTAGCTCCTATAAACTTGGGGCAAAGTCTGCCTTGTGAGATTCATGGCTCCTGTCTTATAGGTTTGGCTGTATTCCTTCCCAGAAAGAGGTTATTAATATTTGACCCTGTGAATCATATCACCTTTTCTCTCTCGGAAGTACAAGATACTTTGGAACACATCTTCAGCCACTCCTGCTGTCACACATTCTGACACTGCAACACATGCTTTATACAGTTGGTTTACTCTTCATGCCCTTCATACAGTGAAAAATTGGTGTGAATAGATACAGGTTACTGGACTCTTGCTCCATGCCAGGACCTTGCTTTACTCGTTAAGTTACTATGTAGCCTTTCTGCCCCCCTACTTTCTAGCATGGCTGCTCCAGAGGCCTTGGTGTGAGGGGAAGGTTAGAGGCAGTGTTGGTGCGGTGGGAGTAGACAGAGAAGCTATACAAACACATACTCAGGAGTCTCCGGCCGGTAATGTCTTCTTGTAGACAGAATGCTTTGCTCCCTGCTGTAAGGGTGGGGGACAAGGAGCTTCCACCCAAGGCGGCTTCACAAAAAGTCTTGATACAAAAAGAAACATTCCCTTTGAGAAGTGTGTTTGTGGAGCAGGTGGCTTCTTTGGAGAATTTGCCAGCGAGGTGTGAAGTGCTGCTCTCCTGTGTGTGTCTGTCTCATCCTGCAATTTGGGGATAGCTGTCAGTCTTTCGGAGGATGCTGAGGCATGATGTTTTTACTTAGCCAGCAGCAGAGACTCCAGAGGAGCCCTCCACTCAGTATCTTCACATCACAGAGGCTGAAGAAGACGTTCAAGGGACACAAGCAGCTGTGGCTGCGCTTCAGGACCTGAGATACACCTCCGAGAGCGGTGAGGGCGCACCCGACTTCTTTTGTCATCTCGTTGCTGGTCTTTACATAATGACCTAACCTGAGAATGAATGGAGTGTGTCCATTGACCCACCTCAACCCCTGACTCAGCGTTGCGAGGGGACAGGAGCAGCCTTGTCAGGTGCCAGGATGTCTTCCTTTGTAAATGATCTGGAATGAACCCAGCAAGGGGCAGTTGGGGGGGTCCTGATTGGTTACAGTACTTCCGCACATGGATCACACTTAGCTCCAAAGCAGCCTTGATGGAGGTGGGTCTTACCACTCCTACTTGACAGACATGAAGGTGGTTTCCGATGTTTGTGGTTGGAGAGGGTCCCTCGCTGACATCAGAACTGTTCCAGGATTCAGGTTCTCTCAACTTTCCCCAGGGCAGTCCACTCCTATCTCGTGCTTCCTTATGGCCTTCTGCTCCAAGGTACTCAGTCCAGGGTGCTTAGGGTTCAGGCACAGGCAGTAGAGTGGGTGGCTGAGGCTGTGTGTGTCAGTAGGTCTCCCAGGGCTAACAGTCAACACCTGTGTGCTAAGAGTCACTTATCTTTCTCCCTTCCCTCCCCCAAAGCCATGTCATTTTTTTTAAGTTGACTGTAATGGTTGTTAAAATTTTGATCAGTTTAGAAACTAAACCCTAGTGGCACCTGGGGCATTGTTTTGGGAAGCAGGTTTATTGATGCTCTGCAAGCACTACAATCAGACATATTCGGAGACTGAAATCAAGCACCCAGGATTAAAGGGAAACCACTTACTGAAAGCAAATGGTGATGGAAATGAGTGCTCCTGTCCTTATCTTAAATCCCCAAATCTCCCAAACTCCTGTGGGCTAGTTAGTTATGAGAGGTTAATTGGTAGGGCAAGCTTTGCTGCCTGCCTGGCTAGATGGAAGAGGGGCGGGGTGGAGAAGCAGCACCTCTACTTCTGCAGATGGGACAGTGAAAATTGTGCTGCTGGGTGTGGTTCCAGCTGAGTCCCTGTCTGAATTCAGGTTTCTGTCCTTGCTGCTCACTGATGTGATTGCAGCAGACCTGCAGATTGCACGTTTTCATTCCCATGAGCACATGCCACTTACCCTCCGTTGGTTCCTTGGACCTGCACTTATATTCCACCTTTGCAGGTCAGCAAGCCACACCTGCTGCTTCACCTCCTGACTGGGTATCTGTCTCTTGCATTCCTGCCCCTGGGCAGTGCTGCTCAGGCCAGATTCTGCAGTTCGAAACAAGGGCTGCACTTCTCAAGTCTGTGCACTCCCGGGTCCCCTGGGACATGGTCTAGTGTTTCTCCCTGACTATGCTTCTCTACCTAGCTCCCTGTTGCTCAGATTGCATGTCATCTGCTGGGATTCTATCAGACTTATCTATACGCTCCCCTAAGGGCCCTCCAGAACCATGTATAGTGACTGCTTAGGGGTATGTGTCGGGAGCCTGTGAGCCCTGTAAGGAGAGAAGGGGGAAGTTGTACTAGATCTTATTTGCATTCCCTAGCTGACTTAGCTGGGCTGTGTAAAGGATCACTGAAGGATGGAGTGGAGGGGGATTAATGGAACCTTAGTGACTCTTCACCATAAACATGTTAGCATTTGAAAGTTCAGTGATGAGCTGCAAAGCACACCTGGTTCATCTCTTCCCAGGATATAGGTGGGTGTGGCTCATTGTGAGCACGTGTAAGTCACCATCTCTCTCTGATGTCATGTTCTACCTACTCCATGGAATATGGCAGTTTCTCCTTCTCTGAGTTGGTTCACACTTGGCGCATGGCCTACCCACGAGGGTGTAAGCATTGGCAAAGACTTTGTAATATTATAAATAATGGAGACCAAGCAGTAATTCCCTTTTAGTAAATTAGTGATCTGGGTGAGAGTGTGCACAGGAGATGGGCAGCAGATGGTGGGAAAGAGCAGGAAGGGTGTGCCAACTGCTGCCCTGATGATGTGGGTCCTGGTCCTTTGACATGAGTAAGACAGAGCAAGCTTAAATTGGTTTGTAGTTTAAAAGACCTCTGGCTACATAAGTGAGACATCCTTGTGTGCTCTGCCTGTCACTTGGCACACTTCCACTGACCACTGACCAAGGAGAGGCCTGCTCTATATTTGAACATGTCAGGTGCTAATCCTCACCAGAGGCAATTTATGTGACCAAGTTGAGATTCGCTTCATCTGAGCATCACTTCTAGGCTTGTGATGCCTGTGCCCCAGTGGCCGGAGGCAGATTTTCTTTTGTGCCAAAATGACACATCAACAAACTAGGGATCATATCGTAATGCACCTCCTGTGGTTGCTTCTGGGCTTTGTGAAGTTCATGTATGAAATGCTTGGTAAGCTATAAAATACCAAGCAAATTATCATTCTCATTGAATGCGTGGTTCCTGAGCACCTGTACACCCTGGAAAAGGTGTCGCGCCCAGTCTTCCCCTCTAGGGCTTGGCTCAGCAGTGCAGTGGCCTTGACGGCACCCTGTTTGCCTCTTCCCCATAGGTGACCGTCTTGACCCCACAGCTGTGAACATCCTGCAGCAGATTATTGAGCTGGGTGCCGAGACCCATGATGCCACTGCCGTTGCCTCGGTGGTCGCCATGGCACCCGGGACAGTTACTGTTGTGAAGCAGGTAAGCCCCCTCGGCTTTGAAATAGCTGTCTCCTCCAGCTGTTGCCCATCTACCTCTTTCGTTTCAGAACTTTAGCCTGCCTAAGTTAGAATGTGAAATGAAATTGGCCCAGTTGCCTAGGATCACTACATGCTTGTGTCTTCTGGAGCTCTGTTTTTGTGGAACGTGTTGGAGAAAGGTTAGCATGACCCAGAGAATCACAGAATGGCAATGAGCTTAGTGAGAATCTGGTGGAATATAAACTACTGGGGATTGTGGAGTACAGTCTGACTTGTCCAGTGGATAAACTCACACCCAGGGGCATCTGGGTACAAATGTTTGACCTGATAGGACTTAACATATATGACAGAATTCATAAAGTCCAAGTTGATGAAGGAGAGGTCTAAATTTGGTTAAGATCTGTTATATAAAATGCACAAAAACTTGGTAAAAGAGATAATCAGAGTGCTCTCTCTATCTGATTGGTCAAGTCTTCCCATCTGCAGTCTCTGCTTCATCTTTTCAAAGATTTGCGCTAGCTTACACAACTACTTTAAAGGCAGAAGGGAAAAAAAAAACGGTAAGCACATAAGACCACAGAACTGTATGATTTCCTGTCAGAGTTCAATTTAAATTATCAGTCATGGAATTTTACATGGCTGTGTTCTTTCCCTGACATGTTGGGTATTTTATGGAGTACCTGTTGTTATCAGACATTGTTCCAGTTGCCGGAGAGCCATCTAGGTGGACACTACTCTGTAGTGAGGGAAATAAACCATTATGACGTGAGGGGCATAAAATGGTGGCACTTGCAGTGGAGCAGTTATATCATGGAGGGAAGTTGTGGCCTAGAGGTGTGGGCTGGAGGAGGGGAGGTGTGGGCTGGAGGAGGGGAGGTGTGGGCTGGAGGAGGGGAGGTGTGGGCTGGAGGCTCTTTTCCTCTGGGCTGTAGGGCAAGATCTCTCTGGAATTTGAGAAGTTTAGAAGAGTGGTGGGCTGCTAGTGATATCCAAACTTAAGTGTGAAATTGGCACTGTGTTTTCTAACTGGAAACTAACAGAGACTCCTCAGCACGTCCTGAGCCGTGTGTGGAGACCTGCCTCTGAAGTTGTGGAGACCTGCCTCTGAGGTTGTGGAGACCTGCCTCTGAGGTTGTGGAGACCTGCCTCTGAGGTTGTGGAGACCTGCCTCTGAGGTTGTGGAGACCTGCCTCTGAGGTTGTGGAGACCTGCCTCTGAGGTTGTGGAGACCTGCCTCTGAGGTTGTGGAGACCTGCCTCCGAGGTTGTGGAGGTCCCACTGCACCTTCACGTTGTCTAGTCACGATACAAAGCCTGATCTTCATGACAGGTGGTTCTCTAAGGACAGTTAGAACATTGTGATTTAAACTGGATTCCTTGACCATGGGCAAGTGGTAGAATGTTGGAATTAGATCTCCTAAAACCCTTCTTCCAGAGAGAGGTTTCTCTCCTGGACTCAGACAGAAGTTGGGCATCAGGAATGAGGATGCTTAGGTCTGCACTGACCCAGTTGAAAACACATTCAGGTTTTTCAGTTTTTCTTGACATTGATGAGGTTGCAGTCTTCAGATTGTCTTACAGATACCTTCTGGAGCTTTGTACTTGCATCATGACATGGAATCTTGGGGTAGATCTGATACTAACTCCCATGGAATCTTGGGGTAGATCTGGCACTAACTCCCATGGAATCTTGGGGTAGATCTGGTACTAACTCCCATGGAATCTTGGGGTAGATCTGGCACTAACTCCCATGGAATCTTGGGGTAGATCTGGTACTAACTCCCATGGAATCTTGGGGTAGATCTGGAACTAACTCCCATGGAATCTTGGGGTATATCTGGTACTAACTCCCATGGAATCTTGGGGTAGATCTGGCACTAACTCGGCACAGGGGCAGTATTAGGAAGGCTGCACATGTTTCTCACTTGCCAGATTTTTGGAGAATGCAGCAGGTCCAGCTTGTTGTGATTTGTATCTTTCTATGAACAACATTGATTTGTTGCTACTCAGGGACATGATCTATTGAGTGTCACAGGAATTACAGTGATACACGAGGTTGTGGGTTTAGGGTCTTACTTAGATATGCTTCTGTCCATTAGAGTGACAGCTCAACAGCGGGTGAGCCACATAAACATCAGGACAGCAGTGTGGGCAAGTGGAAATGTTCCTGGAGGAGGAAGCAAGGGTGCCCCTGAGAGAATCTTCTTTCCTACTGCAAACATAGGGTTTCATGTGGCACTGTTGAACACAGCCTTTCGAAATGTTCCCAAGAATGCATGTGGTATAGTCATAACATGTCTGGCTCAGTACCCAGCTTTCAGTAGCTATGACACATAATGGCTAGGAGAATCGACAGATGGATGCTCAGATGGACATTGAACCCACCCACCCCTGTAACTGAGGGACTGAACTGTTGTCCCAGGCTCTTGTAGCCTCAGGAATGCCTTCCGATCCAATTATTCCATCATTCAATTTTTTTCAGTCTTTTTATTGGATGAAGCTGATTTTTTTTTTTAATTGAGCACTGACTTAAGATTGTTTTTTAGTGAAGAAATTACATGTGCCAGTGAGGCTGCTGAACCACTAGGAAGCACAGTACAGGGACTCTTCCTCACATCCAAGGTGCCATCCAAAGAAACTGCCCAATAGATACTAGCTTGTCTTGATTGTACTGTGGGTTTCATGTTGTAATTCTTGCCATCTGCTAGAAATCAGTACTAAAGAGTAAAAAAACACCAAGAATGTCTCATAAAGCACACAAGGTAATATTATACAGCCAATGTTTTAAAATTTAAAAATGATTATATATATTATATATATATATATATATCTATATATATAATATATATGCATATATCTTTTAAAAAGTTTTTAGTGTTTCCTCTTCAGGACCCAAATGGATTCTAGGTTGTATATGGCTTGTTCTGTGTGTGTGTGTGTGTGGTGTGTGGTGTGTGTGTGTGTTGTGTGTGTGTGGTTTGTGCCAGTATGTGCAGGGCTGAGTGCTTATAAGTGGCTGTGTGTGCCTATGGGTCTCACAGGTTGACATCTGATGTCCTCCTGACTGGCTGACTGACTGACCGTAAGTCCCTGGGACCTTCACAGGTTGACATCTGATGTCCTCCTGATTGGCTGGTTGGCTGGCCGTGATGGGACCATCTTTTCTCTTCCTCCAGCACTGGGATTACTGGGATGCTCTAGCAGCACCTGGTTTTTTCTGTGTGTGCCCAGGATCTAAAATCAGGTCCTCGTGCTTGCACACGAGCCTTCGCCCATGGAGCCGTCTCTCCAGCCCAAAAGAGTTAGTCTTCGATAGCAAAATGTTCAAAATTTCTTTCCTGGATAGAAAGAAATCATTAATATACTGCTTATAATACTTTTTTCTGATTCAATTAATACTAATTGAAAAGAACTGTGCACATCAGCTTTGTTGTTGATAATTCATTAGTTTTCCATTTCTTTGGCCATGAGGTCCCCAGATACTTGGGCATACTTGATTGTACATCTGTCCAAAGAATGTGCTTAGGCAGATTAAACAATTAGATTGCCCTCCCCGTGTTGTGGATGAGCCACACCCCAAAAGTTGAAGGCCCAAATGGGATAAGAAAGATGACTATGTGGTTTCAATGCTTGAGAAGAGAGAAAAGTGGCAGTAAATCACTGAAGAATTGTTTCTGTGTCCAGTGAAGACATTTAGATTGTCTAATTATGGCCATGTATTTCCTCTGTCACTTGAAAAGCCCAGAAGCAAACTGAGAAACAGTTTGTGCTCAGCGTCCTCCTTATCCCACTTGGGTCTTGAGCTCACAAGCTGAGGCCCATCCCCGACTAGGGACGCGGGGGGGGCAAGTCTGTTAATCCCAGTTGACATTATTACATATTCATTTAATTTAAATCAAGCACATCCAACAGACACATGCAGAATAAAGTTTCTCCAAATATCTGGGTACACTATGGTTAGTCAACTATCTGGGTACCCTATGGTTAGTTAAATATCTGGGTACCCTATGGTTAGTCAAACTGAAAAGTCAAATTTACCATCACATACTCAGGAACATTAACCTGTGAGATCTAGTGGTCAGCAGAAGGCCATTAATTTGGCGATAAAGTTGGGAGTGTCCTAAAGATGACCATAACTTGCAGAGGTCTGGCTGAGTATGATTAAGCTAGTCAATAATTTTCTTTTTTCTTTTTTTTATTAATTTATTTATTTTTGTATGTGTTGAATGTACTGTCTGCATGCAAGTCTGTGCACCCGTGTCGATGCAATTCGGGAGGTCTAAGAAGGTCTCAGATTCCCTGGAACTGGAGTTCTCCTCGGGAATTTGGAGCTTAGAGCGGGTTCTTAGCCACCATGTGGGTGCTGCGGGATCGAAACCCAGGTCCTCTGTAAGAGGGATGGCAGCTCTAAACCGCTAGGCCATCTCTCCAGCCCCATCTAATCAATCTTTCATCACAGTTACACTATGGCTCAGCTTAGGAATCAGCTGAGTTTTACATGACTCCACAAGAGTCATAGCTGAAGAGATGCTAGCCCAGCCGCAGTGACCCAGTGGCTCTAGCTCTGATTCCTTTTTCTTTTTTTTTTAATTAATTTTATTTATTTCTGGTATGCGTATGAATGTACTGTCTGCATGCAAGTCTGTGCAACCCGTGTCGTGCTATGCCGCGAGGTCAGAAGAGGGTCCTCAGATTCCCATCTGGAACTGAGGAGTTCTCCTGGAATTGGAGCTTCAAACGGTTCTTAGCCACCATGTGGGGTGGGGAATCGAACCCAGGTCCTCTGGTAAGAGCCGGTCGAGCTGCCTAACCAGCTAGGCCATCTCTCCAGCCCAATCTAAATCATATTTTCATCACAGTTGACACTATGGCTCAGGGCTTAGGAATCAGCTGAGTTTTACATGACTCCACAAGAGTCATAGCTGAAGAGATGCTAGCCCAGCCGCAGTGACAGTGGCTTTCTGATCCCCTTTTCTTTTTTTTTTAATTAAATTTTAATTTATTTCTGTATGCGTATGAATGTATACTGTCTGCATGCAAGTCTTGCACCCGTGTCGTGCAATGCCGCGGAGGTCGAGCCAGAGAGTGTCAGAATTCCCCTGGAACTGGAGTTCGTCCCTGGAATTGGAGTTTTCAGATGGTTTCTTGGCCCGCCATGGGGTGCTGGGATCGAAACCTGGTCGTCCTCGTAGCCAAGAGCGCGTACGGCGCTCTTAACCGCCTAGCACTCTCTCCAGCCCCCCTGATTCCCCTTTCAAGAGCACACAGATCACAGTGCTGCAGTAGCCACAGACAGGATTGAGTGTTCCAATGACAGTGGCTGTTAGCAGTGGTCTCTTGGCAGGCCCGTCAGTCCCTGGCTCCGCTGTAGCATGAGGATGCACCTGCCACCCGCCCAGTCCTGATCTCGTCAGTACTTCTGGGTGTCTCAACTCTACTGTTGTTTTCCCTTGATCTGCCAGATGCTTGCAAGCTGTGTGTGAATGCCTTGGTGGCAGGAACACTAGGAGAGCTCAGTAGCTGCCTCCTGCAGCTTCCCATATGCCAGCCCAGCCTGGTGCAGGTGCAGCTCTAATCTTAAAAATCTCAGGGCTCCTTCCAATGCCAAGCTACAGATTAAAAATGGAAAGGCAGATGCTGTAGTGAGTGTCCCCTCCAAAGCTCCTGTGGAAACTTAATTGTCATTGTGAGTAGCACGGTTCAAGTGGGATCACTGATAGGGAATTGGATCGTGGGGGTTCCACCTTCCTGAGAAAGTGAAGGTCACTATCTCAAGAGTAGAAGAGTGGATTTGTTGTCTTGAGAATCTCTCTCTGTCTCTGTTGTCTCTCCTTCTCTCACACCTCTCGAGAGTGCAGAGAGAAGAAGAAAGGAGGGGGTACCTGATCTTTGATTTCCCTCTGTCAGTACTATAAGCCAGATGAGTATCTTTGCTGCATCATTCTCCCTAGACCATGACTCTATTAAAGTAGTAGAAATGGACTAAGACAGAAAACCCCCAGTTCTGCCCAATGGTGACCCACCTTTCCCCACTGCCTCTATGTTTCCTTTGTCATCACTGTGTAGTTAGTCCTCGTAGCTGCCCTGGAAGGGAGGAGCACAGCATAAAGCCTCCTCCGCAGAGCTACGTCTGAGAAGCCATTCAATTTCATGGAGTTGCTGTCTGTTATTTGCAATTTGTTATTTTTGAGGAGATGTAATCTACGTCTTTTCCACACAAGTTGTCTGTTGAAAAGGAGCCATACATCCTCTCTGTCCCACTAGAGTTCAAGGTCCTGAGGCTTGCAGTCCTGAGTCCCATGTTATGTTCCATCTGACTGTTTGCCATGGAGAAAGTGGGGCCTCTTGGGTTGGGGGGAAAAAAACCTGATTGCCACCCTGTAGTCCTCTTGCAAGCAGAGCCCAGACGTAAGTCCTCTGCAAGCAGAGCCCAGACGTAAGTCCTCTGCAAGCAGAGCCCAGATATGTCTCTTTTTTGGGTCATGATGCTAAATGTGACTGAGACTGGCTGTTAAAGGACTGAGGTCTATAGAAAGGAATTTGGGTGAACCTTTAAAGTCTATTTTCATGACTATTTAAAAAAGAAATCCCTGTTCTATGTGATTATAACTACATAACAAGCAGCCTGGCCAAAGAGCCCGTCCATGGTACAGGAGATAGCTGCCACCTAAACTGCTTTAAGGTGGGATCTGTGGGACGCCTCTCCTCTTTACCTTCCCCCTAAAAGGAGAAGCAAAGCCCTCTTTTTTTTCTGTATTGCCCCTTTAAACTCAAATAACTGATGAAATAATGGGATTTGACTTTTTGTTTGATGTATACTGGAAACAGTCTTGTTGGGGATTCAAGGTAGTCAGCCTTTTCTTAGGTGAACATGCATGGCAGCCAGCTCGCACCGCTCTTCCCTTCCCTTTCCTCTTCGGAGCCCTCCTTTGACTTCATTTCGTGTTGGTTTCCCATGTGAGCCTCCGCAGACAGCTGCTCAGTGTACCACAGCATCACTTGGTCCTCAGCTCTGCCATCCACTCTGTATCCCAGTGTATCTTTTGTCATTGTGTGGTTTACCTGAAGAATTCCTGAAAAGGATCAAAGGGCACACACAACCCACACAGATGTGGATGGATGGATAGATGGAGATGAAAGGATAGATGAATAGATAAATAGATAGATAGATAAGATAGATAGATAGATAGATAGAATAGAATAGATAGATAAGATGACAGATAGATAATTTGGGCATTCAGACCCAGTGCACATCACCAGGATGGAGTGAATGCTTGCTGGGCCCCAGGGCATCTGATGTTAGATGCTCAAAAAAAATCCAGAGTTCCAACAGAATGCCTCCAAGGCTAAATTTTCTTAATTATTAATATCTGGCTCTTTTTGTTTTATGACACATTTGATTTTGTTGTTCCTTTGAGAGAGGCGCTTCCATGTAGCCAGTGGCTGGCCTGGTACTTGCTGTGAGCTACCTGGCTCTATGTCTTTTGAATGGTGGCATTCAAAGACTCTTTTCGGTCCTTTGTAAAAAACCAAGTCTGCACTTGAAGAATTTGTCTCCCTCCCCTCCCCCACCCCCACTCATAGCTCTCTCTGTGACAGACTTCTCATCCTCATATTTTGGTTTTGGCTGGTCAATTAGCCTTGCCTCCTGCCTTAAGAACGTGCCATAAAGTGACTTGGTTTGAAGGCTCTGCCAACTTTAATTCTGTCAGGCTCCTAATTATTCGCGTGGAGCTCTGGAGCATGTTCAGCTGCGTGGCTCTTTTTTTTTTTCATTCAGAATTCTAGAACCACTTCCCATTTAGTATCTTGTTCAATTATCTCTCCTATAGGACATTCCCTATAAGTCCAAAGATTGAAATCATGTTTTGTGTTAGCCATGCAGTACAGTTTTTGCCTTTAAAATTAAGATGTGAAACAGGGTCTCGTTATGTAGCTAGGCCAGCTTTAACTTGAGAGCCTCCTGTCTCAGCCTTCGCAAGTGCTGGAATGAATGACATCTGTGCTCCTCAGTGCCTCCATAACAGGAATGTGCTTCAGGAAGCCTATTGGTTGCTAGGCAACTTCAAATTGTTTTTTTTTTCTTGCCTTCTTAAAAATATTTTATTTATTTTATGGGGGCTGGGAGAGATGGCTCAGCAGATTAGGAGCACTGACTGCTCTTGCAGAGTGACCTGGATTTGATTCCAGCCCCACATGTGGCTAAGAACCATTCTGGGCCGGGTGAGTTGGCACACCCTTTAAGATCCCAGCACTCAGGAGAGCAGAGGGCAGTGGGATCTCTGTGAGTTCCAAGGCCAGCCTGCGTCTTTATAGCAAGCTCCAAGCCAGCTGGGGAACTAAAGGGAGGACCCCTGTCTCAAAAAAAAAAAAAACATAAAATAATTTATTTATTCTTTTATTTATGTGTATGAGTGTTTGCTTGTTTGTAGCGTGTGCAAGCGTGTGCTGTGCAAATGCCCACGGAAATCAGAAGAGGCTGTTGAATTCCCCTGTAACTGAGTCTTACCAGAGGGTTGTTAGCTGACATGTGGTCTGGAAATTTGAAGCCAGGCTCTCTGCAAGAGCAGTCAGTGCTCTTAACCACTGTGGTTACCTCTCCAGCCCCAGTGGACAACCTTTCTTTCAAAAAAAAATTTTTTTTTATTGATTTTTGGCATTTCATACAATATTTCTTAATCTAATTTAGACCCATTTCCCCTTCTATGCCCCCCACCCCATCCAGATCCCCTTGGCTTCTGGCCTACGTGTCTCTAACATTACAAAGCATTTACTCTGCTCCTTCTGAACTGTGGGCCTTCAGCATGGGGTGCAGGGACAGAAGCCCACTCCTTTCTGCAGCTGGCTCTGCCCTGTCGCGGAGTGCCACTCTTATCCTCTGTAGGCTCTCCTGGCTCTCCCTTAGCCTTTTGAACCTCTTCCCTTTCTTCTTTCCTAAATAAAATTTCAGAGAGTTCTGTTCCTGCTACCAATTTCTGGCAGCTGATATTCCACATTTACTTCCTCTTCAAAGCTCTTTTATTACTTGCCGAGGCCTCTTGTACCTNGTTAAGAGCACTTGCTGCTCTTCCACAGGGTAGGAGTTCCATTTCCAGCATCCATATCTGGTGGATCACAATAGCCTCTAGCCTCCAAGGGCACTCACTGTGCACACAATTATTGATAAAATATTTTTTCAGATTTATTTTGTGTTTATGAGTGTTTGTCTACATTTATGTATGTACACAACATGCATGCCTAGTGCTCCAATCCCCTAGAACTAGAATTATAGACAGTTGTGAACTGCCATGTAGGTTGCTGGGAACCAAACTCAGGCCCTCTGCAAGAGCAGCAAGTGCTCCTAACTGCTGAGCCATCTCTCCAGCCCCAAAATACATCTTTTTTTTTTTTTTGAGACAGGGTCTCCCTTTAGTCCCAGCTGGCCTGGAGCTTGCTATGTAGACCAGGCTGGCCTTGAACTCACAGAAATCCTCCTGCCTCTGCCTCCCTAGTGCTGGGATTAAAGGCGTGTGCTACCATGCCTGGCCTAAGACGGTTCTTAGCTGCCATGTGGGTGCTGGGAATCGAACCGGGGTCCTCTGCAAGAGCAGTCAGTATTCTTAACCACTGAGCCATCTCTCCAGCCCCCCAAAAATATATCTTTTAAAAAGTTTTTAGTGTTTCCTCTTCAGGACCCAAATGGATTCTAGGTTGTATATGGCTTCGTTCTGTGTGTGTGTGTGTGTGTGTGTGTGTGTGTGTGTGTGTGTGTGTGTGTGGTTTGTGCCAGTATGTGCAGGGCTGAGTGCTTATAAGTGGCTGTGTGTGCCTATGGGTCTCACAGGTTGACATCTGATGTCCTCCTGACTGGCTGACTGACTGACCGTAAGTCCCTGGGACCTTCACAGGTTGACATCTGATGTCCTCCTGATTGGCTGGTTGGCTGGCCGTGATGGGACCATCTTTTCTCTTCCTCCAGCACTGGGATTACAGGGATGCTCTAGCAGCACCTGGTTTTTTTCTGTGTGTGCCCAGGATCTAAAATCAGGTCCTCGTGCTTGCACACGAGCACTTCGCCCATGGAGCCGTCTCTCCAGCCCAAAAGAGTTAGTTCTTGATAGCAAAATGTCAAAATTTCTTTCCTGGATAGAAGAAATCATTATATACTGCTTATAATATTTTTTCTGATTCATTAATACTAATTGAAAAGAACTGTGCACATCAGCTTTGTTGTTGATAATTCATTAGTTTTCCATTTCTTTGGCCATGAGGTCCCCAGATACTTGGGCATACTTGATTGTACATCTGTCCAAAGAATGTGCTTAGGCAGATTAAACAATTAGATTGCCCTCCCCGTGTTGTGGATGAGCCACACCCCAAAAGTTGAAGGCCCAAATGGGATAAGAAAGATGACTATGTGGTTTCAATGCTTGAGAAGAGAGAAAAGTGGCAGTAAATCACTGAAGAATTGTTTCTGTGTCCAGTGAAGACATTTAGATTGTCTAATTATGGCCATGTATTTCCTCTGTCACTTGAAAAGCCCAGAAGCAAACTGAGAAACAGTTTGTGCTCAGCGTCCTCCTTATCCCACTTGGGTCTTGAGCTCACAAGCTGAGGCCCATCCCCGACTAGGGGAGGGCAAGTCTGTAATCCAGTTGACATATTTACATATTCATTTAATTTAAACACACTCCACAGACACATGCAGAATAAAGTTTCTCCAAATATCTGGGTACACTATGGTTAGTCAACTATCTGGGTACCCTATGGTTAGTTAAATATCTGGGTACCCTATGGTTAGTCAAACTGAAAAGTCAAATTTACCATCACATACTCAGGAACATTAACCTGTGAGATCTAGTGGTCAGCAGAAGGCCATTAATTTGGCGATAAAGTTGGGAGTGTCCTAAAGATGACCATAACTTGCAGAGGTCATGGTGAGTATGATTAGCTAGATCATATTTTCTTTTTTCTTTTTTTTTATTAATTTTATTTATTTTTGTATGTGTATGAATGTACTGTCTGCATGCAAGTCTGTGCACCCGTGTCGTGCAATGCCGCGGAGGTCAGAAGAGGGTCTCAGATTCCCCTGGAACTGGAGTTCTCCTGGAATTGGAGCTTCAGACGGTTCTCAGCCGCCATGTGGGTGCT